>WTSP01004451.1:4511-23442 GCA_025331215.1 Actenoides lindsayi | reverse complement strand
CTCCCTCCCCCTCCCCTCCCTCTCCTCCCCTCTCCTCTCCTCTCCTCCCCTCTCCTCTCCTCTTTTGTTTTTTTTTTTTTTTCCTATTCCTTTCTTTTTCTTTTACCATGAATGAAACAACTGTAACTATGCCATTCAAGCCAGATTCAGAAGCAAGGCAGCGAACAAGACCCTGGGGCATAAATCAAACACTGAAGTCCTCTATGTAGGGAGAAAGAAAACAGCTTCAATATGTGCTTACAGTACTGTAAGGGGAAATAAAATTCCTTGGAATTAGTAGTTTCTTTCAATTCCCTCTCATTGCATTTTTGTTTGCGTTGGATGGCTGTCCTGTGGTTTGCAGATTGTATACTATTAGATTTCTTCTTTTGGGATTTAATGTCCTGAACAATAATATCTTTGGGATACAGATGCCTTCTGGATTGTGTGAAGACTGGAAATGAGAGGAAGTTTATTACAGTGTATGACAATTATCAATTATTGTTCATAATTCTTATTAACCTGGAAGCATTTAGGAGCTGGAAACACACGTGAAAACCTCATTGTGTGACCCAAGGCTGAGCCCTGTGAGGACTCATTGCACTTTAGCCAGACAGGTGGTAGAACACGAGAAGATGATAATGGTTGCCATCACATTTTCCTGCTAATTACCTTTTCCCTATCACCCTTCTGCACCACTGATGCTCCTTTCTCTGATCGCAGACCTAGAGGAATTTTACCTCATCCTTCCTTACTGATTTCTTGACAATCCTTTATGGGAGCTCTCCCTTTCTGCTCAGTCTTGCATTCACACACCTTCAGAGGAGAAACTGAATCCTTTGAGGATACCATTATCTGTGAGGGGAGCTGACTGGGCTCTCAGCAGTGGAAAAAGTTTTAATGAAGATGTTACCTGCTCATGAGATAAAATGGGGAGAAAAAGACAGGAGTAATCACCCTTTCCCCCATTCATTTTCAGATGATTAGTCAATGCGAAAGGTGCCTGTTTTCACACAGGGGACTTGCAAAAGTAGAAGGAAACAACAAGGATGGAGGGAAGAATATATGGAAACAGGCTGGAAAAGGAATGGCCAGACATGGGATGAAAAATAATAGGGTGAAAAGGAAAAAGGAATAACACGGCAGGAAGAGGAACCAGCACCAAAGGTAGAAAGAGGAATTCAACCTCCCGCCACCTGGTTCTCTGTGGTTCTAAAGCACTGGGGAAATTTTCAAAGAGAAGAGGCTGTTGGTAATACCATGAGCACTGATTGTCTCCTTTGTTTGCTGGAATTGCTCATGAATACTGGAAAGCTACTTTGAAGCTTCTGTAGAAACAGCCTCGGAGTCTGTCTTCTGCCTCGTATTCTGGGCGAGGAACTGCAATGACTCACCAGCCACTGGCCACAAATGGTCACAGAATGATAGGGGTTGGAAGGGACCTCTGGAGGTCATCTCGTCCAGCCCTCCTGCCCAAGCAGGGTCACCTAGAGCAAGTTGCATAGGATCATATCCAGGAGGGTTTTGAATCTCTCCAGAGGAGACGTCACCACCTCTCTGGGCAGCCTGTTCCAGGGCTCTGGCACCATCACAGCAAAGAAGGGTTCGGATGGAACCTCCTGGGTTCCAGTTTGTGCCCCTTGCCTCTTGTCCTAGCCACAGTCATCCCCTGGTGAAGGAAAAGTGCTCCCGTTCCAAGACTACATCCAGCCCGCAAAAAAACAGTGCTGTGGGGTCCTGCACTGGTGCTCTGCCCTCAAAAAGTGCTTTGGTGAAGTGAGGCAGCAGGTCAGATAGCACAGCTGTCTTGCATACTTTGGACTGCCATATGCTTCATTACCCTGTGACAAACGTGGATGGGGAGCTGAGAGGGGCTGAGAAGCTGCTTTTTTATCCTGTTTCCAAATGGAGGAGGAGAATGAGTGACACCCAAAAGCCACAACGTGTGCATCCGTGGGGTAGGACTGAGAGGGGAGGTGGGGGGGAGCAGACACCCTCCCTCTGTGTGTCTGTGGGGTGTGCATCTCCCTCCATCCCCTGCCTCTCCCTCTCCCACTCCTCCCGAGGTGCCTTTCGGAGCTGCTGCTGTGGCAGGTGAGTCAGTGTGACAGCTCAGACACGGGGCAGCCCCCTCAGCTGCCGAAATGCCAGCCAACCTCCCAGCAGACTCAGAGCCCACTATTATCAACGAAAGCAGTGCATTATTGTTTCCCCCCCTCTTCCTCCTTCGGCTGCCACGGTGAGTCAGTAATCAAGGTTCCTTTGTCATTTTGTGGGGTGGTGGGGGAGCTGGCTGTGGTGCCGGTGGGCACAAGCTACATGGGGCAGATTAGCTGCATCCTTGTATGGGTCATGCATTCCTTTCCTGCCTTGGCTGGGAGAGCCCCACCAGCTGTAGTAAAGGGCAGGAGGATGGACAGGAGGGGGGGAAAGAAAAGATGGGGGGAAACAGGGAAACAGCCTCGCTCTGAATCTTAACACTTCCCTTCCTGATTTACAGCTCTCTTGGAGACCAAGTTCCTACCCTGCTACTGACAATAGTTCAACAAAAGCTGGAGAGGTTAAGAGGGGAATAAAAATAATAATAATAATAAAAAAAAAAAAAATCAAAAAATAATCACAGCAGCTGTACTGCTGAAGTCCTGGGAGCACCTGGGGAAGCTGGTGGGCAACAAGCCTGATGTCTGTCCCTTTGGTTTGGGCTGCGTGCTGTGGAAAACACGACAGCAGCAAGAAAAGCGGCGAGGGAAGGAGGGGACTGAAGGGGAGGGCAGGGCAGGGGGTGGGGTGGCTGGGGGTTCACTGCCTGCAAGGCAAAGGGAAAGAAAGCCCTGGGAAGAGGAGGGAGAGCCAGGGATACTGCCGAGGGGAAAGGGGCAGCCCAAAGTGTGCTGAGGGATGATGTGGAGCAGAAAATCAACCGGGTCCTGCCGTGTGATCCTGCAGACTTCTGTGAAGGTGTCTTTCCCTGGGACGACACGACTGCTGTGGTAGGTTGGAGTAAAGGACAGCGTAGTCCTGAACAGCCAAAGCAGATGTCAAGGGGAGAGCAAGAGTAGGATAAGTGCACTGGAATATATTCCTGGGGTACCTGGCAATGCTCAGGGACCTTCTGAATGAGAGCTGGTGTAATAGTACCAGGCAGCACTGTGTGGATTTTTCTCCTGTGATTTTTTTCAAAACACTTCTTAAACCCATGCCATCACCAGTGGCATCATCCAGCAAAGAGCCTCCACAGCTTAGCACAATCTATGTTGAAAAGTATCTCCTTGTGTTTGTGATGGTCTCCTTGTCTTCTTATATTAGAAGGGAGTAAAATGATTATGCTCTCATTGAGGACCTCTTGGCCCCTCATGATTTTGTAGGCTTCTCATGTTTCCCCTCAGCCATCATTTTTCCAAACCAACAAGTCCTTTGATGTACCATGGTGGTCTTTCTCACACTGCACGACACCTCATGACAAATGAAGCATCAGTTGTGTGTCCTCACCATAGACTTGAGGTTGTGTGGTGCCCATGGGGTGGGCAAGGTGGCAGACAGCTTCCTTGGCTGCTGAATACAGCACCAAGACAATGTCCCTACAAGGAGTCAGCATGAGGAAACTGCAGAGAGGGAGTTGTGTAGGTAGGATGCAGCCAGAGAAGACACAGTATGAAATGTTACTCGTCCTGAAATCACATTAATGCTCCTTCTTCTCTACCAGCTTTTCCTTCAAACACTCCTTCCCACACTTGCCCTGTGTGTGAGTGCATGGCTTTGTGTAAAAACCCACGTTTTTAGGAAACGTGGAGGGTAGTCATTATGCAGAAATTGCAGAAAACTGTCAGTTCATGGCCTCACGTTTGGCTTAAGTTGCTGCCTGAGATGCAGCTACCAAAGGCATGTTGTTCTTCCCACGGACAGGAGCAGAGACGGGTTTCCCCGTGTCTCCTCTCTTTGAAAATGATTGCCTTTTCTGGGTTGCTTTTCTGCTGGATCAGTGAGCGGAGCAGTCATGGTGTGTGAGCACACTTGCCAGAGGTGACACTCTGGAGGCTGTGTGAACACACCACCAGGAATATCCTACCAAGCAGGTGGGACTGTCCCTTTTGGTCGCAATGCAAAATCAGTCTTTGATAGTTCTTAATCTGGCAGCAAACTGCATCTTTCACTGGTGAGTGATGCTGAAATACTGGAGGAAGATATGGTAAGACCATACCTCTTTGATCAGTGAAATCCCCTGGATTTGTCTCTCTTGATTGGTCCAGGGCATTAAGAAAGATTTCCTTTCAATTGTGAACATTCATAATACCCTTCTGATAATACCTCTCAGATGTGGACTCCTTATTTTCTAATAAAAGCTGACATGCAACAGCCATCTCTTTAGACGGGAGCGCTGACTCTCCTCCAACTGTATGTGTTTGTTGAGAGCTGCATGAAATGAGTCAAAGAGTTCAGAAGCTACTGGGGAGAGGAACAGGGAGAAACAATGTGAAGGCGAGTCTAAAACTGCTGATAGAGTGAAGGGAATATGAATAAAGAAGAGAGTAAAGGACCTGCTGCAAAGGACAGCAAGGGCTACTCAGGACAGTGACCCCAGGAGCTGTTCAGAAGGAAGAAGGGGACAGTAAAATGGTATGAGTTTCACTGGCTGGTACGGAATAAAACAAGGATTTGAAGACTGCAGGAGGTATAGTGAAAAGGGATGAGGAGTAGCAAACACTTGACCCTCCTGTCCTGGTGTGAGTTAGAACAGAACTAATTCTGTTCAGTGATTTTACTTTTCAGCTCAGTCTCTTCTAACTCCCTGCACTGTCTGAAGTTAACAGCAGATTTTCACAGACAGTCTCTGCTTCCAGCAGTGATCACACTCCATGTTTAGAGCTACGACCAAGGGTTGGTGTGTGCAGAAGTGCTCTTGCTTATATTTGCTGTTGTAGACACCAAGGTCACAGCTAAATCTTGTGTTCCATGTTGGGGGTGCAGACAGCAACAGACCACACTTGTGAGAAGAAGGTGTTCCATCCCATGCACGTCATATTCAGTATAAAACTGAGGGATCACGAGGGTCAAGCCTCTTCTTCAATGGCTGGTGTCTGTTCTGCCTTTGATAGCGATCCATGTGTTCCTGAATCCAGTTCCCATATGCCACTGAGTCCAGTCTGGGACATGGCTGCTCCACAGTATCAGTGGTGACGGTGATGTAATTGCCATCGGAGAGGTTGGGTTCGATATTGGCTTTGTATACATTCAATGTTTAGATTTCATTTTATTGTTATTATTTTCGTTAAAGCTGTTGAGTTTTCTTTCCCGATCTATAAGTCTCCCCCCCTAATTCCCTTTTTCCTCCCCTTTGGGAAGGGAGGGGAGTTAATGGACAGCATCTGTCATTCATCTAGTGCCTGGCCCAGCCCTAACCCCTGACACCTCTGTGAGGAAGCTGTTTGCTGGATACTAAGTGACGTTGGCATATTTTTTGTTCCTTAGCTTTATTCTAGGGAAAAAAATTATACTTCAAGTACTTCTATCACTGAAAAGAGTATTTTTATTCAAGTATATCTTATGTTAATTTTATACTAATTTGATTATTATTCCATAGTAGAGATTAAGAGACAATTGATAGTTTCCTTAAATTACTACTGTAACTGCTAAATTGTTCAAAGTGAGAGGAAGATCCTGACGGAACATTCTCTGTCTATATATCTGAAGGACAGGTGGCATTTTTTTTTGTCATCTATAAAATTATTCTAACGTGGCTCACCTAACCTCACTTGTTGATAACAGCAGTTTGGTGCATATTTTTGACTAATAATATCATGCTTCAGTGGGTACCGGTGACACCATGACATGATCAGAATCACTTTTTGAGTGGCTTCTGAGCACAACTCAGTAGTTGGACCTACACTGATTTCTTCTCAGGTTGTTCCTTCAATTAGTTGTCTCTTCATTCACTTCTTAAGTGTTTTTCCCTCTACTCTTTCACCTCTGATGCACACACATGAATTACTTTCTCTGTTATTTTGCTGTAGGTTTCTGGGTTGTACTAAAATGTAGTGATAAACATGCTATGGAGGTCGATACTTGTGCTGGGTGTAGGGTTGGGTGAATGCACACCTGCACTAAAACTTCCCTAAGGCTGAGAGGCAATTTTTCAGGGCAGCTCTTTCAAGACACAAACCCAACTATTAAATGTTCAGAGTGCTTGTTGTTGGCTTTCTAATTTATATTATTGACTAAAATGTGACTACATTATGCTTTGTGCCACTTTAAAATACTTAGTCAGAGATAATTCCTTTCCAAGGAACCTGCAGTCTGAGGAGATGAGATGAACACACAGAGAAGCAAGGACAGGAAGCTTATTACCCTTCTAGTGATGAGGATTTGAGGTTTTCAGCACAAAAGGTCACCATCTTTCAAGGGATGACTCAGCCCAGCTTAGATCTGAGTCACTTCTTATGCCCATCCTTCTCTATGGAACACAGAAGGAGCCAAAGCTGATGTGGTTCCTTCCATAGACTTCTCCAGATGTGTTGTTAAAGATGGGATCCTTAATATTTGTGTGCAGCTCAGTTATGTAAGGCAAAACCAGGTCTGAAATTTCCTCTAGGCTTCTCTGTGCATCTCTGGGCACTTCAAAGCTCTCTCTTGAACCACAAACCAGCCCAAGGAGCAGCTCTGAAGAGCTCCCAAAAGGAGCAGGGAGAGACCTTGAAAGATGGTGACATAACACTGCGTGCTGGAAGTAAATGTGCAGTTCTGATTTTGTAAATATTTTTTACCCATTAAACAGTTAAAAATATCCAGCATTTCTCCTTTTTTTTTTTTTTTTTTTTTCCCCCCTCCTCGTCTTTTGGCTGGAATCATCATTTGTGTGTGTTCATCCACATAATGCCCTTAACAGAGCTGCGGAGCTTTTTGTGGAGATCAATAAAACTTGAAAGGTGAAACAACTGTGAGTTTCTCAAGTCCTTTACAAAACCAGGTTTCCCCAGAGCTGGGGTTGCTGACCCCTTTGGGGTGATTGTTAGGAGAATAAAAGCCTAGGCAAGGACAAAGGCAAGCGAGTATGGGACAGAAAAGGGGATTGTGGAACTTCTAATGCAAGAAAATGCCACAAATGTTGAAATCACTGGAAAGGTCAAAGCTACAAGCTGCATAAACACAGGGGCAAGTCAGGCTGGTAATGAGCAAGGGCATAAACTGATGCATCTTTGTAAAAGGAAGAGAATGAACGAATTGGGAAAGTACCTGGAAAAACATCTAATGGGTGGATCCAGAGTTGTATAATAAAAGTGTGTGTGGGATATTTAAGGCTTCTTTTCCTGATGTACAAGAATCCAGCTTCTCTAGGCATTGATTTAGTGAGGGGAGGGAAGGATGTCTTTGGGAGTCTTGGTGTGTTTAGTAAAACTGGGAGTCCACATGGTTTACATCCTTGTGTCCCTGCTGCTCCTCTAGTCTAATGAGGACTGTGTCAGCCCCTTTGCTCACCAGATTTCTGCCGAGCAATCACCAGCTGCATTTCAGTAGCCTTTGCCCTTTCATTAATTTCACTCGGTGGCAGATGCATGGTCTCGTGCAGTCAGACATCTCACGTATCTACTTCTGTGGAGTAGCTCTGAAATTTAATGTGCGCCAGTGGCCTGAAGGTGCTGCCTGAATACTCAGGAGTCATCATTACCTAAATGACATTTGGTATCATAACAGGAAAATCATATTTGAATTAGCTCTCATAAGAGTGCCCAGTAAATTGTGTTGACCCCAGTAGAAAAGTCATACAAGCATTAATCCATCCATCCATCCATCCATCCACCCACCCACCCATCCATCCCCACCATATTTCTGTACAGAACTTGGTAGTACTCACCCAGAGTTACTGGTGCTGAGGAGAAACAAAGGTTACATCTCCAGACACCCAGACCATGAATCCTTGCACATCATTAAAGGAATGGTGGTGAACATAATATACTTACCAGAGGGCAGACAGCAAGAATGTGGCAACCAGAACAGGCAAGTTGATGTAGTGCAGAAAAGCAAGTCTGATTAGATGATTTCAACTCATCTAATTCAGTTCCAGATCTCAGCAGTACAGGCATCCTTCCTTGCCAAATTAAAAATTGATGTGTGTATGGGAGGGAAATGAGAGTGAACTTCAGGACCTCCAGCAAAGGTAAGATTGAATTTCAGGCAGAGGTTCAAACTCTTGACTTATTTTGCCTGAAATATTTTTTTCTTCCATTGCACAGAACAGAGCTCTTTAGAATGGAGCTGAGCCTGCTTGGGGCATTATTCTGAGCACAAAATTCAGATCATGCTTTTCTGAAAAACGCCAGCCTGGGTCAGAATTGCAAATGTCAGATCTGGAGGTGAATTCTTTTAAAATCTCAGAACACTCGAATTTGGGATTCTTGTTTTGATCTCTTTTAGAGAAGACGGCTGAGGCTGAAGTTTCTGCTTCCTTCTGGGTTAGATGTATGCTTGGAAATATTTTACTTTTTACGGCGTTGCCAAAAAAAATGTGTTCTACCAAGACGTTTAATTGTAAATTTGACACAATTTACAATTTAATGTCTAAATGGTTTAAAGGTTCAGGTTTATTTGTTATTGGGTTTGTGCATATGAGTAAAAGTAATAGTTCCAAATCTGCTTTGAAACAGGTTACTTTTGAACCTGATAAACATGACTGATTTTGAAAGGATGTAAAGAAGATATATGTTCTCATGATCCCTTAAGAAGTGTACGGAACACTTCTGAGAACACCTTTCATTCATTTATTGCTCTTCTATTCTTCTTCATTCCCAACAGCAAGCTGAGTGAGGTAGGTCAATGAAAATGCATCCTCCAAACAGCTGATGACCTGAACATGTCTTTTGATTCTAGAAATCTTTGCTTATTTCTTTGTTTTTAACTTGACATAGATAACACACCTTCTCAGATACCAAATGTCATAGTTGCCTGGACTTTCATACGGTGCTGACAGAGAAAGGTAATTACATATTCATACACCAGATGTAGCCTATCCACAGAGATTTGCACCACCATTTGGTCTAATGAAGTAACAGCTGGATTGAACGAGGGTGCGCTGTGCAACAGAAGAAAGACATCAATTACAAAGCAATCTCATCAGCTAAAGTCCCGCTGACCTTACGTCTCACATTCACATTCCACTTAGAACCTGGAAACTAGTTCTTCTTGGAGACAGTGCCTGCTCTTCTCCCGCTGCTTAAACAAAACTGCCTTCTGCTGTTTCCTGTTGTTTCCCCAAAGTGGGCTTTTGTCATTCATTTCTTATCCAGCTGCAGCCAGTGGTATTGCAGCCAAAGGTGTATTCTAGGAGAGCAGAATTTCCATCTGACTAGTAGCCTTCCAAAGCTACAAGGCAAAAGGAAAAAATAAGCCAATCTTTAATTTCACCCAATGGCTTCTTTTCTCTGACACATTCTTTGTATTTGTATTTTAAAATATTTCTATTGGCTCTAGTTTCATCTTCACAGCCTCAGGACTCTCAAAGTTCTCCAGATTCTGACTTGTGTTGAGAATTCAAGATTACATGCCCTTGGTAACATTTCTTGGGCACTTACTTACCCAGGCAAGGTTTAGATCGTTGCTCATTTGTGATCCACACTACAGGAAGCAAAGCAAAATGCTCAGTAGCTTTCCTCAGATATTGCTGACAATGCATCTTCCTTCAGTTTCACTCAAGGCAAAATGTTGTTGAAAAGCTTTCCCCAAACCTTTAAGGGCTTCTCCTGAACATTTTGATGTAGAAAAGGCCAAAGCCAAGCAGGCTGCTTGTTGCACAAGCAAGAAGAATGCGTGTGACCCTGTGACCAAGGTTAACTCTGTGAGTGACAGCAAGTTGTTCTGGTGTGCTGTGCAGATGATCAATGAGGAAGAGGTTGAGCTTTCTCTGTCTCTTCAAGTTTTATAGTCCCGTCATTATGGGGCCTGAGTAATTGTCACATAAATCAATAGCAAAAGTCTCCGTGGCCCAGGCATATTCTATGTGACTGTAGGCACTTAACCTGAGACACTTCTGATGATCACAGGATCTCCTGCAGGCAGGGGGGCAACAGGACAGTCCTCTACCCCAAGAACTATATTTTCCTTGGGTGCGTTGGAATCTCTTTGTTACTAAAGCAGAAGACTAGATTCATAATTTCAGTGCCTAATTTAGCTGGAATTAATATGATATGATATGATAATAATATTGCTCCACTGACTCTGGCGCCTAGTGAAACTTCACGCAAGTCCTAGGTTCTTCACCAGGTGAGATTCATAGCATCTCTTCATTGGTTGGGTTTTTTTTTTCATTTCTTTGGAAAAGCTTTGACTATTAACCTTAACCTGACTACAAAGTTTCCAGAATTTCTTGGCTTAACTGACCTCTACCACATTTTCTTGTAAACCATGATGCAACCTTTCCATCAAACTTGATGCTGCTGCTTTTTATGTTCCTAAGGACCATCAGGGAAGTTTTGTCATGGCCTAAAGTACTAATGACCATCTGGATCATCTGGGTTGCTGCTCCAATGGAAAAGTGGGTCTATTTTTTTAAGAAAGGAGATGGTTTAGTGGCCCTCCCCATTCAGTGGCCTGTCAGACATAGGATTTGTTTGATCTGTTCTGGGAGATTGCTGTGTTTCCCTCTTGATAATGAACCCCTCACTGCAACTCTTTTCCGCTACTGAGAGAAAATGCTGAATATCCAAACAGATGGGTTTGGCTCACCAATGGCCAGGATAGCAAAGGCAGAAGTTCTCTACTGTTTTTCAGCACAGTGAGCCTGATGTGTGTCTGGCGGCTAGTGTTAAAGGGGCAGGAGAACACCCACTTCATGAGTACTTCTGGAGTGTTTTCATGAGTCTCTTCCTCAGCTGTACATACAGTGAAAAGGCGTTGTTCTTTCTGGGATGAGAAGAAGCTAATACCATGCAAATATTAAGCATTACTAGCTACAGAAGACATTTCTAGACTTTAATGCTACATTAAGTACCTCTCTTCAGTGAGAAACTGAACAAGTCCTGAAGGCTTGACACCTGTTCCATAAATGGGATAGAGGTTTTTAGGTAGAGACATTATCTTTTCCAGCTTCTCCCAGCATCACTTCTCATTATTTTTGCCAGAGGTTTCTGCTCTACACCAAAGAGCTTAACTCCCTTTAGTGTCTCTTCAAGTTTTTAGATTGCTTTTGCATTTCAGTTTTACTGTTCACTTAGTCTGCAGTGAATGCCTTTATACCCTTGGAACTAAAGAAATTAAACTTCTGTTGCTGTTTTGAAATGAAAAGGAGTGGTTATCAGTGGTGAAAATTGAGTACAGTGTGTGGCAAATTTAGCAGTGGTTCCTCTCACAGGAGCACCTGTGCAAAGCCTTTAGGAAGTGTTTCAAATTAATCTTGACAACCTCTGGGGATTTGCAGCTCTCTTAAAGGTGTTAGGTGATGAAAGTAGGAAAAGAATCACCACAGAAAGCTCTTTTGTGCTTGCCCTTCCCAGCAGCATCTCTAAGAGGGAGGGCACCAAGCAGAAAAACCTTGTATTTTGTACAGAGATGAAATGGGTCATCAACCTGTAGGTATGGAAATGAGTAAGAAAACTTCAGGAGTGTCTGAGGAAAATAGAGAAAATGAAGGCACTGAATTTTCCAAATGCAGTAACTGTTTGCCCCTTCTGAAAATGTAATTCCTTCTTGCATTACAGCTCCTATATTCTAATATGAGCACCTCATTAATTCATAACTCAGAGATAAGTGCAGACAGACAGATCTCCCATGAATGCCCCTCACTACAAGAAGGACGTTGAGGAGCTGGAGCATGTCCAAAGAAGGGCAACAAAGTTGGTGAAGGGTCTAGAGAAGAAGTCTTAACAAGGAGCAGCTGAGGGAACTGGGATTATTTAGTCTGGAGAAAAGGAAGCTCAGGGGAGACCTTCTCTCTCTCAACAACTCCCTGTCAGCAGGCTGTAGTGAGGTTGGAGATTGGTCTGTTCTTCAAAGCAACAAGCAATAAGGCAAGATGAAACAGCCTGAAGTTGCACCAGGGGAGGCTTAGGTTGGACATTAGGAAAAATTTCTTCCCTAAAAGGCTTGTCAAGGCCTGGCCCAGGCTGCCCAGGGCAGTGGTGAAGTCCCCATCCCTGGAGGGATTTAAAAACCCTGGAGATGTGGTGCTGAGCAACATGGTTCAGTGGTGATCTGGCAGTGCTGGGTTAACGTCTGGACTTGATCTTAAAGGTCTCTACCAAACCAAAAGATTCTATGATTCTATGGTTCTATGATTAAGTAGCTCCTGATGGGTTGATCTTTCTGTGTCATGAACATTAGTCATCCAAAATAGTTTATTTACTTTCCTCACCCCAACTCTCCTGCAAAAAACTCTCCAACACTTTCAGTGGAAGCCAGTGCTTTGTTAAAACGATGAACTACCTCCTTCTTTTTCCTAGATTTGCAGTTGGACTGCAATCAAGTTGGGTCCCTTGAGTACCTCCTGCTGTGAATCTGTAGTGGTGTGCATGTTTCTGCCTGCCTGCACGATGGTCTGAAAGAATAACGAGCTGTGGAGAGATACTCTCCTGCCTAGGAAGCAAATTCTAGTCATGTTTGTCCTGAAGGAAATGCTTGCCACATTTCTTTTCCACCTGAGAGCTTGATGTAATATCTTTTGACCCAGCCATTGTGATGGTATTAGGGACTTTTTCCAGTCTGTTTCTAGTGGGATGGGTGCCTTTTGGGGTGTGCTCCTATTTTCAAGGAATAGAACCAAAAGCTAAAGCGAATGAATTTTTGAGACAGCTTCCATGTAGACCTTGAATAAACAGAAGTATTTTCTTCCTCTCTACTAGCTCCTTCACAAGACCATGGTACCAGGTTCTCTCTGGCTTCCTCTGCCTTTTATCATTACTTTTGCTGGTTTTCTGCTCCAGCCAGGTACTGAGCAGTGATTCAAGCCATTCTTCACTGTTGTGCTGTTCCTCAGTTTCCAGGGAAACCTCTGGGCATCAACAGTTAAACTTCACCTTCAACTTCACTAGGATGGCCTAGCCACCAGAAAGTACCTTCTACAGTTTCACGTATCACTGAAGAGGAAAATAGCAAGTAGCTTCATCCTTCACTCTGAATGAAAAGCAAGTAGTGTGCCCACCATCTCCCATGGGCTCAGGAGATGCCCACAGATCAAAAGATAAGGCTGGTGGCGGCTGATTACAACCTCAAGCAAAACACCTGAATTTTTTGAAGACGCGGGAACTGTATCTTTTCCAGCCTTTTAAGTGCTTGGTTTCTGGCACTGACTGAAAGACTGACACTACTCCTAATCATGCACCCCTGTTCCCCTGGTGCTGGTGGACAAGGGGGATGCCAACCTATGGAGAACTTTCAAGCTCTGTTTTCAGCCCAAGCAGCAGAAGCAAACAATATTTAGTGCGAAGATGATTGTCATGGAGCCCATGGAACATTTGCAGCTGTCATTTTTCATTGCCCTGGGAGACGTTACTGTGTGTTTTTCAGTTATAACCACACTATGACACAAGAAGGAATGGGTCAGTAGTTTCTGATTAAAGCCCCCCCTCTCTCAGTAGGTTGCTTGAGGGCCTTCTTCTAGACCAACTACTGTCCTGCTGAAGAAGTTTTCTGTAGTGTCTAACCAGTTTTTCCTTGTTGCAGCTTGGACTTGTTTTCTCTTTTGCCTGAGAGGTCCCTGTAGCTATTACCCATAGTAGTAATGTTACTGCTGTGACTTCCAACTTACCTTGCCAGTACTGGGGCAAGAGGGGAATGGAGAGAGACTGCAGGTAGGTATAGAAAAATATCTCTGGATACATGTATGCTGTGTAGGATGTAGGACTTTACTGAGCTCTAGAACATCGGTGAAAAGAAATCCTCTTTTAGGCCAGAGATTCCCAAGCTGTGGGTGTTACAGTACACCTACCTCTGAAAACCTTTCCCAAGCATCTGTCTAGAGAAATTAGTGCCTGCAGAAAACTGTGAGGAGGGATATCTTGAGCATGGTCGCACCAGATTGTCTCATGACTTCTTTGCTTTACGTTGTTGGTTTATACCCATCTGTTGTTTCTTGTCTCATCTTTCATCTAGTGAAAAGGAGTTGCCAACATGGCATAAGGATTAGACCTTCATCTTGAGGCTAGGGAAGAGATGAAAGCTAGGTGTAATGAAAGGCACGAGCAGAAGTTAAAGATGTTGTCAGTCTGAAATGTTATCAGAAAAAAAAAGGAAATTAATTCACCCTCTCCCACACTTCTGCTAAAGGGTAACAAGTGCTTTAACTTTTCCTCCACTAACTATTGGAGCACGCCAGTGATTTTCTCTGATGGTTACTCTAACTTTGCTAAAATCAGGGGAAAAAAAAATAAAAATTCTACCTTTAAAGCTTTCATTTCTTGATGAAGTGTTTCTGGAGCTGTCTGATCAATACTCCGTGGTCTACCCTTTCCTCTGAAATGTGTTAATGAGTGAGTAACAGAATGGGAAATTCATGTAACAGGGTTTTTCTAATGTGTGCAGTCACTTGACTTCATGTACCTAGTGCAGCAAAGCACTTAAGAGCATTCTTGTACCTAGGAACACGAACACATGTGCATCTCAGCATAGGTGAAGATTGATTGATGATATTAATAATGTCAAATTATATTCCTCTTTTCTTTAATCCTCTTGGGTTATTTTACAGATAATAAGTATGAGACAGACAGGTGCAATGAGTCTTAGGATGTTTTCATTTCGCCTGATTCTCTGCTTCTACTGTATTTTATTGTTTCCAGGAGGACATACTTCAGATATTTAGACTTATGACACTAAACTAACCTCAGTAGCAATTCCACAGAGAGTACCAGAAATTGTTCCAACACGCTGAGAAGACACATTGCTGAAAGAAGGTGACCTCCACACTTACGTCTCCTGAGAAATTAACAAAATAATCTGGTTATCCTTCTGAAGCAATCAGCCCTCTGTGGTGTTGACCTATATTTTTTTGGTTCCTTGTTCAATCCCAGCCTTTGATCAACAACAACCTTAGATGATTTCTAACTGAGGGCTGACAGTTGATGACATGGTGTTTGATCATAGAGTGCATAGCCCTCAGCCAGGGTAATATCCATGCTTTTATAGTATATGATTCAGCTCCAGCTCTTGATTCGCCTCTGGAGGAGCCTTGCATCTGAATTCCTGTTTGGTAGTCTCAGGAAAGAAACCAAAGCAGTACAAGAACAGAAAAAGTCATAGAAACTTGACTTCTCCTGCTCCCCAAAAAGGCCAGGCACAGTGATGGGATTCTATAAGGAAAAAAATTACTTTTCTCTTGCCTTCCCTACCAGAAATGTGGAAAACCAGAAAATATGTGGCTTTTGAAACTGTTCTGGGGAGATCCTTCTCCAGTAATGTTCCAGTAATTTATACCTTGTGGATGTTCATTGAGACGGATGTCTCCGACATGCCGTGGGTCTATGGGAAAACACTTGCCACCAGCAATGGCAAGGAACTGATGCTTGACCCCCTCAATGGACCCTACTTCTTGTATCAGGTAGATGAGAGAGTCTTTGAAATTCTTCGCTTTTGTAACATTTAGAGACACAGAGTGTAAGGGTCAGGTTTTCATGAGTATTTAAAAAGATATCTTGGAGGGTTTATGAATGAGCAAAACCAGCTTATGATCTTTAAATGCAGTGAAAAGAAATGCGAGTTAAACAGTAACCTAATTTTCTGTGTTCCTACCTGCATCACAAAGCCCTGTTTTTCAAAGACATTCAGGTACAGGAATAGCATCATGCAGAGGGAAGTAAGGCAGTGGGACATAAAAGTTAAGAGCACAGACTTTTACATCCTGGGGGGACCAAAGGGGAAGATTAATATCCCTTTGCTTTGGCAGGATTGATAATATGCAGAGCATTCTCAAGCTTCCTCTGACCTTAGAAGATGTGAGAAGGTGGGGCATGCAGAGAGAAGCCCAGGGTGTGTTTAACACTTCAGTGACTAATTCCCAAATTTGATGCTGCGTTCAAAGTAGAAATGCTGTTGCTTTTGGGTCAGAAGTCAAAAGTCATTCGAGATAGGCAATCAATCAGAGAAAGATGCAAGCAATGTCCATCTTTCCTGTAACCGAATAAAAAAGTTGGTGAAAAAAAATCACAAAGTGGGTTAAATAATTAGATGTGAATTGCCTTCTTCTTCCCTCAAAAATTTCCAGAGTATGGAGCTGCGGAGGTTTTATTTTTGCTACCTGTCCAGATAATTAATACCTGCCAGTTTACTTTACCCACTCTATTTTTGTACTACTATTTTATTTTAAAGAAAAAAAAAAAAATAGAGAGGAGAGGAGAGGAGAAGAAAGATAAAAGGAAAAAGCAAAAGAAAAGTTTAATCTCTCTGACAAAAAGAATGCCCATCTAAGGTTAACTCAAATATTAAATCTTTTTCAAACTTTGTACTCTTGCTCACTGAAGGAAGTCTGTCAGTGACCAGCTGGATGAAGTGGCTTTATAGGTAGTATTAAATCCAGGGATGAGGCTATGGGTTAGTGTTTGAAATAAATAGGAGATGCAAGAAAGTCCTTGGTACACAGTGACAAAGGAGGTTTCTAAAAAAAAATGAGTGGCAAAGGGAGCTTCTCAAGTTTTATTTGTTTCTTTTTTTAAAGCCAGGATATGTTCAGTCTTGATAGGCTGAGGTTGAGCCAGATGCTTTTCCTTGTAGGCACCCTGACAGATTACAAGTGGGGCTGGAAGCATCACTGCAAGGCAGCAGAGCTCATCAACATATTGCTGGCACCAGTACTTGAGTGCCTCTCCATCGTTCCAACTGATCCTCTGTAAATAAATAGTAATAATCCAGTGCTGAGTCTCAGTCTCAATTTGTGGGCATGAACCAAGAATTTGGCACTGGCTGAGTTACATTTTTCTACTAAAGAAGAAGTAGCCAAGACTCAAAAAAGAACAATTGATACATCTGGATGTGCAGGCAGAAATAAAAAACAGCATCTAGCCAAGCCACATGTGACCCTTGAGTAAATCACAGAAACAAGAAAACAAGAAACTCACAGGAGAACCCCATGCCTCGCTGGTTTGCCAACCCATGTCAAGCTGGTGAGCTTTGCAGCAGGTCTGACAGGTCCGCAGATGCAAGATAATCTGGGCCATACAAAAGCTGTACACAGAAGGGATTCTCTGACACCAACCTTCTTTGTCCTTCCAGTCAGATGGGTATTCAACTCATGTTCATTTCGCTGTTGTGATGGTAGACATGTAAGAATGACATCTAACTTCTTAAGGACCTGTATCATGCGGGATCTTCTAGGTTAAGTCAGATCTTTCAATGGCCTCCAGAAGCCAGTGTGGAATTAAGGCAGGTCTGGGGTATGCTTCAATTTAATTGCTATGTTTATAATTTGAATTCCAAAGGTCCAAGAAGTCTGAAACAGATAGACCATTATAGAGCTTTCCAAAAATCTTGTCCCCTTTGCATTCAGCAGTTGGCTACAGTTCTGTCAAAAGTATTATTGCCTTTATAACAGGAATGCTTTGCAACTACAGCTGGAGAACAAGGGCTTTAGCTTATCTGGGTAGCAGGATGGCAACACCTCTGTGGCCAAGCAGTGAAGACTCACCTCATCTCAGACCTTCAGGATGGCATTAGTCTGATTTATCTTCAAATATGGGATTTGTCTCACTATTTGTGGGTTTCCACAAGGGAAGTGACTACTGAACAATTCATCCCAGGTTCTCTCTCTTCTCAGAAGACAGTGAGTCAGTGGCATTAATGAAGTTCTGGACAAGATTCATATTGTCTTAAAGAAGGTGCCTCTCTCAGGTTCAATGAATCATATCCCTACCTTCACTGAATGCATTGACTCATTCTCTATTACTACAGTGGGCATCTGATGGAAATACTAAATATGGACAGCTAAAATTAGAAGGGTGAATCCCAGACAAGTTGTCTACAAGTCAGCTAACGGAAATACTTGCAAACAGTTCTTCTGTATATGCATCTCAGAGTGTGATTAATCCCATCCCATGATAAATGTCTAAATAAGATGATCAACCATCTAATGAAAGTGTCTGCCTGCCTTATCACTGGCCAGATGCCTTAATTTTAGACAACCAGGATTATCTGAGTTGAATTAGATCCTGAAACATATATCACCACACCTCAGCTTGGAAAATATTCTCTTAGCACTGATGGCACTAAAGCCTCGGTGTCCAGTTCTGGGAATGCTTTCCCACAGATTCTCCAATAGGAAAAGAAAACAGCTAGATTTTTCCAGTATTAAAACTCAGCCAGGTGATGATAGGGCACATGCTCCAGGTTTCAGGGACATTCATAATCACAGGGGCTTTGCAAAGGTTAAGGACAGCATCCAGGGACTGCTGACCCATGGTGCTAGGCATTGTTCAAATACCTTGCTATCAGGATGGAGTTCATCCTGTCTTTTATTTTCTGATTGGCTGCTTTGGAGAAAACAGTCCTGTTTGCATTCATTCATACATTTGCCTGCCTGGGACAAAATATAGAGGAAAAAAAACCTCTAAAACCCTCCATATTTGTTATTAGAGGATGTTTGCAATGCTACTATCCCTGCAGCTGGAGCTTAGACCCAAACCCATTGACTTCCTGTAGTCCAGAAAACACCTTGTGGTTATTACCACTTTGCACCTGATTCCTGCCACTGACCTTGATGGGAAAACTCCTTAACCCACTTACTAAATCCCCAAGTCATCTTGCAGCCAGAGAGTAACAGTTGATATAAGTGCTTGCCAAGTTTCACATCGTTTTTAGCTGACCTGTATTTTGACTTGTTACTTGAATCTCAGTGTAAAAAAAACCCAGGGGTAACACTCCTCATGCCTACACTGTGAGATGGCACTTGAGAATAAGGTGGATCTGTAGCCCGGCCCCTGATCTACACCTGTATAAATTCAAAGGAAGGGAGGGGACAGTAAGAGAGGGAGAGGGAGAGGGAGAGGGAGAG
>WTSP01004450.1:43078-63367 GCA_025331215.1 Actenoides lindsayi | reverse complement strand
GGGTTTATTTTATTTATTTAATTTTTAATTTTTTTTTTTAATTTTTTTTTTTTCTCTGTGCACTTTTCTTTCCACTGCCATCAGCCCCGGCTTCCTACCATCAGTTAAGTCTGGGTTTTCTTTTTTTTGTTTGCTTCTCTTAAATAACCTCCCCACCACCACCACCCTCCCTGCACCCCATTTGGAAATATTTGGCAGTTTCCGTGGCCACCCCCCCCCCCTAACAAACACCCACTTTCAGATTTGTTTAGCTCACCCCCCTCCCCCCCCCCCAACATACAGCTTCATCTGTAGAGTTATTTCCTTCCCAGCCTGTTAGTGGATTGTGAGCATCACGTTGCTGTTCAGCTCGCTCTGATCTACAAAGTTTTTTTGAGCGGTTTTTAAACTAAACTGTAGAAAGAGAGGGACGGAGATCTGGAATTGGGAACCTCAGTGAGTTTTCTTTGGTATGATCAACATGGGTTAAAAAACAGCTTTAAAAAAAAAAAAAAGCAGAGGAGAAGGAACATCTAGCTGCAAAACTATGCAATGTTTCAGAATCAGGAGGGGAGGGGGTTCCTCTGTAGCCGGCTGGGGTTGGACAAAGCCAAATTAAAGTGTCATTTGGTCAGTTCACGGGAAGGGAGGGGAAGTTTGGTGCTCTTGATAAAACAATAGTTGCTTCAAAATAAGATATTTTTTTTGGTTTTTTGCTCTTAAACAAAAGAACTAAATGAACCCATTCTTGAACTGAGAGGAACCTGTGATTGTATGCTAATGCTTTTTGCCTGTTTCTCAGCTTGGTTAAGTTTTTCCAGATGATTTTTTTTTTCCCCAAAGTCGTTGCTCATCATGACAAGCAAAGCAAAAGGTCACTTAACATATTTATATGTATTTATAATAAATAAAAGACATGAATAACCACTTTTCTCTGTCCTACATGTCTCTCAAACCAGCAGGCAGTCAAAGCAAAGCCCCTGCTGAAGGAAGGGAAAGCAAGAGAGGGACGCAGCAGGGTTGAGAAGTTAGGTGAATAATCGGAATACTTGGGGGGAAAAAACCCCAACTTGTGGGTGTTTGGCCTCTTATCAGCAGGGATTGGAGTTTTGTTTTTTCCTCCACTTACTCAAGAATTGTGAGCACACAAAAGAAATGGTTTTGCCTGATATTAAGAGTTAAGGAGGTAGAGATTTAGCGGGTGTGTTTCAGTGCTGGAGAGTGCTGTGCCCTGCAAGTGGTGGTTAAGAGGGGTTGTCACAGCATCAAGCTCGGGTCTGAGCACACCCCTGTAAAACACGGCAGGGAAGGAAATCGCTTGAAGACTCTGCTTAATCCCTTTGGCTTGGTTTTCTGTTTTCATCCACAGCTTGACCCTAGACCTGCATTTGGGGTTTGGACCGCTTAATTTCATGACTCGACTGAAAATCTCTTGCCAAGTATCGACCGTGTTAGTCCAAGTTACAAAGCGAGTCTCTCGCTGGCTGAGTTTCTGGCGTTGCTTGTGTTAGTTTACTTTGGTTTTCTGGTTGATGATGCTTAATGCTTTGGTGCCTTGTATGCTTCACTAGTCATTATAGAATAATAATAATAATTGAGGTGCATTCAGTGGTTTTCTGTTCAGATTGGAATACCCACCCAATGTCAGAGCAACCGTGTAAACTGGTACAGTCGCAGCCCGAGGGGCTGGAGCTGTCCGTGGCCATTTGTGTTAGGAGTGGGGTGTAACTATTTAGGGTTATTAAACCAATTTCCATGCCTGTCGCTAGTGTTATGCTAATTTGAAAAGGACTGCCATCCCTATAAAGCCCCTTGTCTTTGGCACTTAATTTTAATTAATACATTTCCAAAAGACTTTTTGTGTTTGGAAAACGAAGTGTGTGATTAAGCCTCATTCAGAAAGACATATGCTTAAAACTGGTTCCTGCTCATTTCCATTCCATTTTTATATCTCCATTTCTTTTTCTTTTTTTTTTTTTTTTAAACAGAATAGTTTTACAGGGCATTTTATCTGTTGTACCTTTTTTCCATGAAAGAAAATCTTGAAAATACTCTTAAAAAGCATCTGATGAAGCGAAAGCCGAGCAAAACCACTACTGAAGCAAAAATGACTAGAAACTGCAAATCAGCAAAGGTCATTTAAAATTTTGCAGACTTGAGTTGTTCCTAGATAACATTTCTGAGGGAATTAAAAAAAAAAAAAAAAAATAGAAAGAAAAGGTCCATTTAACAGAGAATCCTGATTTTTCAGGTAAATGTCTATTACTTCGGGTTAAAATTATAGAAGAATTGAGCAGCCAGGAATATTTCAATGGAGATTAGTTTAACTGTTTATTTTCCACCAAAACTGAAATAGTTGGAGAATGAAGTATTGAACAGCTTAATATTAAATAGGAGTTTCATTTGGCTGAAGAATTAAACTGATAATAATGGGATATATAATTGCTTCTTTCTCAAATAATTACGGCCAAAAAAGTGGCTCGCTAATTTCAGAGCCTGAAAAGTCTTCATAGTCTTAGAGACAAGCTATTTTTGGAGCAATGTTTTTAAGTACAGTGATTGTTTAATTCTTTCCCTGTAATTTACCTGAGTAAAAAACTCCTATTACTGTATCTACCTGCAGTCCTAAAAAATCCACTTTCTGAGAGTCCTTGAGATATTTGGAAGGCTCTTTGAGAGCCCGCTTTGGATTAAATGATCTCAGGAGGCTAAATGTGGGATTTCAAATGCGGAAGATAAAACCTGCATTAAAGAAAATCTTGATAGGGAAAATAGCAAGCTGGAGTATCTAAGTAGTGTTAAAAGGCTACGTATTAAACACAGAAACAGATTGCTTATCAAAGCAATACTAGAGGAACTTGTGAATCGTTATTGAAATCAACCCTAAAGTACTTTTTTTCTTTAATTCAAAAGTCATTTCAGAACTTTTCCTGCAACAAGCTAATATTAAACTAAAACAAAGTTAACTGACTTCTAAGGTTCAGTCTTGTGAGTTGCTTCCAGCCATCACAGACTTGGATTTTAACTCTTGAAAGCCACACCGAGCCCTTCGCCTTTCCCGCTGCCAGGCAGCCATCTATTGCCATGTGATTTACACTCCGTGCTGAGCTGCTGCTAAAACTGCTGCTGAGCGAATGCCTAATACCCCTGGAAAGATGGTTTTGTTGGGGAGGGAATAAACTAGCATCCGATTATTGCGCGCGCGTGTGTGTGTGCGGATGCGCGCGGTTAGCCTGGGGATGAGGTCCTGTAACTTGTCAGTTGGCTTCCCCCGTCTCCAGCGTAGGAAAAACCACCTCATTTTGTGTTCCATGTAAAGTTTTAAGTGTCTGCTTCCAGGTGGTGTTTCTGAGAATATAAAGGGAAGACTTCAAAATGCTGAAGACCTTTTTTTTTCTGCTCCAATGTTCTTGTTATGGTGCCCGGGTTTGGTTTGGTTTTGTTTTCCAAGGATTTATGGTGTACGCTCGGATGGGACTGAAATTTAGATCCTATGTTCTAATGTGCTCATTATCCTGGTATGTTCATACTTTGAAGAAAGCATAATGCCAACTTTTAATTAAAGATAATATATTGTTTTCTAACCTCCCTTAGTTTTTCTTTGAAATTCAAGACTGATCAGCGTGAGGTGTTGTTAGGAAGAGGTGCAAAGAGGAGGTGCTGCTCTGCTGTCTGTTGCTTTTTTTAAGCTACATAATTAAGGTTTTACTAACCAAAATTCAGGTTTTACTAACCAAAATATATAACCTACCTGACAGGGAGCTGGAAACTGCTGTCAGTTTGCACTGCCTCAGTCAAGAGTCAGCATTACCGAGGTAAAATCTTATTTAACCAAATACAGGGGAGCAACAGGTTTGAAGATGGAGGGCCCAAAAAGTGGCTGTCTACTCCAGATACCAGCAAAAAGTTCAATCAGGTGGAGTTCCTGGAAAGAAGTGCTGAGAATTTTGCCCTCTTCCTTGTTCTTTAATCTGTAGAGCTCATTTTCTGACACACGATCACAATACCTGAATACTGCTGTGTTTCTGAGCTCAGGCCTGGGACTTCAGAAAGTGATCGGTCCCTGTTCTCAGATGGTCTTTCGGGACTGTTCCTTACCTACACATTTCTATAATTTCCATTTTAAAATGCTAGCTGACATTTGATGAGGGTGAGATGAACAGGGTGGGGGGAGGCTCCAATCCCGCTGCTGTTTTCCTAATTGGCAGCATTTCTGGTGCCGTCGGTGACAGCGAGATGGGACTTGCTGCTCCAGAGCACAGTGGTGGTTTCCAAAACCCCTGTAAATGCTGCTTTCTTTAAGAGGCTCCCGAGGACCAGAAAAAACTGCACAAGCTTTATCCCTTTACTGTGTTAGCCCTGTAGCATAACCGTGCAGCGTAGGATAGGGTGGGTAATGACCTCTCTTAAAAGCTTTCAGGGTTCTTCAGACCAAACCTCCTTATTACCAGCTCAGCAGCGAGAGTCACGGTGCGTGTCCTGCAAGGTGGAGTTCTCGGGACAGGTTTCCAGATGAGTTTTCCACAACTGGGATTATTTAGTTTGCAGTTTAGGAGAACAAACCCAAGTATTCCACGTTGCACTCTTCCTGCTTTTATAGCGTTATGTTCAAGCAAGTGTGTTTCCTGGACGTGCTCCTCAAAATAAGCTGTTGGACTTTGCAGCCTTACTGAAATTTATTTCTGCCTATTCTTGTTGCTGCCACGTGAATTATCAGCAGAGAAATCATTGCTCTGATCTCAAATGGGTGAAAATACTTTTAAAGAATACTAGAATACACCGGCCTGTATTTTTAATTTTCCAAACTGCTTTTACTCTGCTATCTGTCATTTGATAGAATTTTGATTAGTATTGCACAGTAGAAAAGTTGGGGGGTTTTTTTGTTGTTTTCACTAATCCTGATTAAGGCTAGAAAAGACTCTTGATTAAAGTAATTTTAATAATGTAAATTCGTTTGTGATATGTCTTTAGTCTTTAATCCCCTTTGACATTCCGTTCAAAGGGAGATGAAAAATTCAGAGATTTATAACATTTAAATCAGTCATTCCACGAACGCATCGCAGACAATTTTTCTCCCACCTGAAATGAAAAATACTTCATGGGCATATAACAAAATATTTTGCAATCAAATTAGAAATATGTTTGCATGGGGGCTTTTGTAGCTTAGTATCAAGCATTTTCTCTTTACAATGAAGCGTATCTGCGTAGGAGAAAATGCAAACAGTTACCAAATGAATATATTCCAGAGATCTTTGCAATTCATTTGTACGTTTCGATGTACGATTTTCACCGTGAACTTTATGCAAGCTTTTCATAGTCAAAACTCACGTTAATTCCTTTACCTGTTGGCTCCAATTCTTACTTCAATCTGTGTTTATAAATCCGTTTAGTTTTAAAATGATCTGGTTAACTTTTTGACAGAGTCTGAGCTTCATTTAGCAAGAGTAAAATTGGAGTGAATGTTTATTCCTGAAATGCTGAACAGTTTTGAGCATAACTCTCAACATTTCTTTAAGCCCAGATAGATTAAGTTCTAGTGTTAAAGAAATTAACTCGTAGAGATATTTAGCCAAGCTGTTTCAGACCCCCCCAAAAAAAGGGGGTTAATTTTTTTGCTTAAGGCAGTGAAATTCACTGAACAAAGGCTTGAAGACAAACCACAAGTACCCAATGTCTTGCATAGCAGAGGAGAACAGCATGCTGGTTTTCAAACTCCCTGCCCTGATGAAAGTTATCATTTATATATATATATATAAATTTATTTAACAGCTTATTTTCATTTTGCCTTTAATTTCATCAGTGGCTCCCATTCATTAAAATCTGTGTGGTTAATGCCATTTGTGTTTGGTTAATGCCATTTGTATTTGCTTAATTTCTATCCCCCCACGCTAGCGCTGATGCTTTCTGTGTTTACGTGTATCGATGGGGAATTGCACTGGGAATATAATCCAGCCTCCCTCGGCTACCAGTGGGGAAAAAAAACTATCTGCTCTTTTGCCTTCAGTGGTTCAAAGGGAAAAACATGGCTGAGCGAAAAAAACATCACCCCAGTTCTTCCTCCAAGCCCACTTTTGTCTAAAGTAATGAGGCCATAGTCAGTTGGCTCCAAAAAGCGTTGTGATTTAGTGTGACGTACAGTGAATCATTGCAGATCCATTCGGACTGCATTCGTTATTTTAATGAGACGGAGGCAAAGCGGGTTTTTTTGGCCGCAAACCTTAAGATGCAAGCGTAATGCGAAATGTTTGTTGATTGCCACAAGGCAACTGACATTATGGATTTTTATCGCCATCATTATGCGGCTTAAAAACTCGCCGCATCCCAAGACATTTAGCCCCGTCCCTTTTCTCCTGCGAGCGCCGGGGAAGTTGCCACGCTGACATTTAAAAGCAAAAAGCTTTTATTTAATTTCTCTGCTTATTAAAACCCTACGTTGCATCCTAGGCTCTGCACTTCTTTTATTATTATTATTATTATTATTATTATTTATTATTTTTTTTAATTCATGCTTTCCCAGAGGAGCAGGCAAACCCCCGCCGCAACGCGGTCACCCAAAAAAGGTCACATTCAGTTGGGCGACAGCAGTACTAGGTTCCCCACCAGCCTCTGCTTGATGTAGTATAAGAAATGACACTGGGGCGGGCATATCTTTGCACAAGCAGTAATCACAGTAATGGTGTTCATCGGAATTTACTAGTGCTGAACTTTTCTCTGGTCTCTAGTAACGTTTCCTCTTCCGTGATACCAGTATGGAATTTATTTGGCTTGTATTTGCCTTCAAGAAAACCACAGCCAATAGATTATTGGAGGGGAAAAAAAAATAACCCTCAATATTAGGTTACAGTGATAAATGGCTGTATGTGCAGGCGTGTTTATCTGTGTAAAACACATGTCCACATGCATGATACACTGATGCATATTTATACTGCCTTCACGTATATTGCACCCGTGCACATATGAATTGATATTTCTACCATCTATTTACCCAGTGCATCCCTTTTCCATCGGTTCTTCGTAGCTTTACTGGACTGCTTTCATTATGTTTTCCTGAAACTTTGTACAAGACGGTTTGACTGCAGCACGGAAAGCGTCGTTGCATAAAAACCACCGGTCTCCAGAAAAAAAACCTGCTCTGCCCTGCTCAACCTGACAAACCCATCAATAATATTCTTTGTTATTTTATTTTCCCTCTAAAACAAGGCAATGATGTTTCGGGACAGGGCAGGGTGTTAGGTACCCGTTTTACCAGAGGCAGCTTTGCTGCAAGAACCGGTGGAGGACCAGAGTTATCTTTGCTTCCCCCCCCGTTTCCAGATGCACGCGTCCTATTTTTATTGATTTGCTAAAAGTCAATGTCATGCTTTGCGCACTTGACGGAGGTGCCGTGAAGAAATCCTTATGCCACTGATTGGTGAATTCTATTACCGTAAGTATTTTCTCCTTTTTTTTTTTTTTTTTATTTTATCTCCTGGCAGCTTCAGTGTAAAGCGAACTCCGCAGCTGACAGCCATAGTGGGTGCGCTCGCTGTTTACGGCAGAACTGGGGCTGTAGGGGAAAAAAGATGAAAATCTCTTGCAAAATGTTAAAATGGCTGCTGACTTGGAGGCCTCTGGCTTAGTTTTACATCCTTCCCAACGTCCAAGGAAATACAATTTTACTTCTAACAAGTTTGCTCCCTTTGGCTTTTTCCCTCTCTTGCTTCAATCAGTTTCCTGGAAGATTTGAGGACAGAAAACACTTTAGTTACAGGAGCTCTATTACTCCTAACGGTCCTTTTTGCAATTGAATGTGGCACTCTATAGAATAATCTTGGTGCTGGGAGATTGCCCAACACAGCCAAGCTTATTCCTGTCTGACTTGACTCCTGTTTCAGGTACCAGCTTGTAGCTGTTCTCAAATACCCTTTTTGGGGGGTAAGCAATGCAACGAAGAGCAGCTTTTCTCAAATATTTCTCTCCTTTGCAGATGCTTGGGGTCCATCTCATATTTTCTTTCATCAAAAGCAAAACCAGTGTCCCTTGTCAGGCAAAGAGATTTCCCTTTCCCTTCTGAGCTTCTGTGTGCCCTTGTCAGAACCAGGCTGCTTGCTGAAGTTCCCATTCTTGCACATCATCTCTCCTGTAAACGCTTCTGCCGTCAGTGGGGGTTCTGATCCAGGCTGCAAACAGAATTCTTTCTGTAGGAACATGTGAGAAATTAACTTGTGTGCACATCTGCAGGTATTTCCTTGGGTTTGTTTTTAGAGTTAAACCAAATGTGGAAGCAGCATCTGATCCTTTCAGTGAAATTCTGTTGCTTTTGCCTTCCTTCTCCAGTTGCCTTGCCCTGAGGCACAGAAAAGATCAAGGCATTTGCCCACGGACACACACTGACTTGAGCGAGTGGCTCACCATATTTGAATTCAGATGATCTTAGCTCCCTGCTCTCTGAAAAAAGCCGCACGTTTTCTGCCTCCTCGGCAGCAGCCACGCTGACATTTCCTCTCTCTCTCGCTCTCCGCACGCTCGGGGTCCCCGGGAAGATCGAGGCTCTGTTGTGGTGATGGTGTCACCCACATCACCTCCTGGCTCCTTCTGGAGCAGTGACGGCCAATGGAGAAGGAGGTGCAGCTACATCTTGGCTATTTTCTAGCAATCTCCTGCCGCTACGATAGCCCGAGGCGACTTGAACCTACCCTGGGGACCAGCCAGTCCCCAGCTGCTTCCAGAGTGGAGAAGCATAAAGGTGGCTTTAAGCCACCTTTGTTCTCCAATCCTTGTCTTGCGCTGAGCACGGTCAAGCCATAGGGGAGGATCTGGGCCAGAGTTTATGAAATGCTTTGCTATAGTAACATGCCCTCGCTGCAGAACGCAGCTTTCTGGTTCTTTGAGCTCCTGTCTCAACCCCCTTCGCTTCTTGCTCTGCAACTGGGGAGATGGCAAAGACTCCAGCCGAGATCCTGGCTCTGGCTGGGAAAGCACAGGTTATGTCTGTAACGTGAAGTGTCATCACAGGGCTGTCCTTTGCTGCATCTCTGTCGCCGTTTGAGCCACGGGCTCCTGCCTCGGAGAGTCCTGCGCAAAGCTGGTGACCCCAGGAAACTGATGGGCAGTGGGAGGAGGAGGTGCTGTCACTGGCTGAACAACTCTTGGGTTATTTACAAAGAAAACGGGTGCTTCTAGCAGGGATGGTTTTATTCACGTAGTCACATTCCTCCTTTAGCCTGGCCTTTGGTTTTAAAACCGGGTTTTAAACCCGGGTTGCTCTCACTCATCCTGAGGTGATGATCCGTACACACCAGTAATTCTCCTCCCAGTTTGACACCCAACTTCTGGTTTTCATTCCATGGAGTTAATCTGTGTCTTACACTAATTTTGCACCAGCATCACTCTCCTAACCTCAGGGAGCCTTCTCGTTTTCAAATGAGACAAGTGCCAGCCTCACAAAATTCCCTTTTTGTCATCAGCATTATTTGCACAGTCAACTTCCAACACTTCATTTCTATTCTTTCCCGTGATTTCCTGTGTAACACCCAACTTTGCTGATCACACACACACATTTCTGCCAGCTTAAACACTTTTAATGGGTGGGTTTAGTTCTCTGAAACAAAAGAACTATTTTCACTTACCCAGTGGCATTCAAGACTGGTAGGAAATGACATGTTGAGGAGTGCTCTGGCCAAAAGGAGGCAACCCAGGTGACCAGGTAAGACAGAGAAAACATTTTATTCAGCTCAGACAAAAAACTGTGTCTCTGCTCATTAGCTGAGTGTGGCAGGTCTGCTCCACAGCAGTGTAACTCCCCCCAGGTCCTGCAGTAGGGGTAACTCTCATCAATATAACCTAAAGTCTTCTTAAAACTCCTCCAAGGGGCTGTGATTTGTTGGGATTTGGCCAGCAGAAAGCATCTCAGCCTGGTAGTGATGCGAGGGGTATCTGCTTGGACAAGAATGCCCCAAACTGGTCCAATCATGGCAAAGATTTTTTTTCTTCACGAATCTTGGGGTGACTCTCTAATGACTTTCAGTCTGTTTGCTGCACTGGCCTATGATTCATTCACCACGTTATCCTGGCTGCTGGCCTGAAGTGCTCTACTGGAGTTCGACCAAAAGTTTATTCTGATCTTGATTTCCATTCGGATGTGGTTTTACCTTGAGTTTGGGGTTTCGTTTGGTCCAGGTGTTAAAATTCAGGATCACTATACCCCAAATTTGGAGGCACAGGAGGGTGGAGTTTAACCCAAATACAAAAAAAAAAAAAAAAAAACCCAAAAAACCACACTGTGATCATTAATTTTGAGATTAAAAAACTGAATAGCTTGGGATTGACTGGAGACCCTGTTCACATAAGCTTGGTCATCACGACTCGTTGATCTTGATTTCCAGTATCTGTCTAGATAGTCATGGGCAGAGCAGACAGAGTATCTCCATTCACTGAAGACTCGAGGAGTGGAAATGGCATGTCTTTCCTCTTCATTTTCTCTGGGAAAATCTTTTAACTAATTTATGGAGTAGTTAATCTGGTTTCGCACATGCGGGTAAATGAGCACGTCATGTGTCTTTGTGTGCAGGAGGAAAAATTATTTCCTGATGGCAAGATAATGGAAACATATTGGGGGAGAGAGAAGGGTTTCGTTAGAACAGCACAGCTTCACAAATACGATCCTTGCATACGAATCGTGACTCATCTGCTCCAGACCGAAAAAAACATCACTGGGAGGGAGTCAGATTATTGTACCCAACTCAACAGCTAAAAGTCAGACAACTAATTAAGCCTGGGCCGTCTCCGTACCGAGGAATAATAGATAACGGTTTCCCAAGGGTAATTCCTGTCAGTGTAGAATAGGTGGACAAGTCGCCTTCTGGGGATGCTTATCTCTTGACATTGACTGCAGAAGCTGCACAGGTAGCTGAGAATGGACGCCCGGTTTTCAGACACAGCGAGAGAAACCCCTGCCCCACAGCCTAGTGCTAGGACTTAAAATGAGAGCTTAAGAGGTTGCAGCTCCCTAGCAGTTGGAATAACCTGTCCCCAATACGAAGCAGCCCATCAGCAGCCAGAATCACTCAAGGCAAAGTGAAATTAGAAGCAGCTTTCATTAAAGCTGCCGAGGGAAAGCCTTTCTGTCCGTGGGAAGCAAGTGTGGTCACTAAATAATATGGGATAATAACAAGGGAAATGATAAATGAATAGGGGTAAATGGAGTAAATTATGCTGACAAACCTCAGGCTTATGCTCTTAAAGTTGCAGGTTGCAGGCAGTGTCCGTGGTCAGGACACATAACATTAACCCAGGTCAGAAGAGAACCTACTGAATAACACAAACCGAATTTATCACGAGATATTTGAGCGGCTGGGGTCAAATTTGTGTTTCTCTGCTGCCCAGGAGCTGTGAACTGAACGCGGTGATGTTGTTTGCTGTGAGAAGATGATGCACAGGCCCACTGCAAAAATCAGCCAGCACGAACCTAGTGAAAAGTCCCAATTCCATAGGTAAAAAAAAGGGGGAAAGCACTGCACGTGAGAGAGGGTATTTTGCGCCCGAGAACACAGCCAGGGACCGTGCATTTCTGAAATGCATAGCATGGCACTGCATTCTCTGCTTACTTCTGATTAATGGAATGTGAAAGTGGCCTGACACAGTATGTTATTTGTCCTGATATATTCTGCAGCTTCTGTGAACAAATATTAAGGCGGCTGTGAAGCTGTCGCGCTTTGTAACGGCTACTCAAAGGCTGTAGATTTAGTAGCTACAATCCTAAAATGCAATTGTGGTTTTTTAAAGCATTTCTTTTCCCCCGGCGGAGCCTTCGCAGGCACCCGGAAGATTTTTTAATTGACATCCATAACTCTTGCCTGGTGCAAGCAGGGCAGCGGAGAGGGCACCCAGCTGCAGTTGCATTGCACTTCCCGATCAAGGCTTGACGCCAGTATTCCATACTGTGTCTGCTGGAAAATACTCTTCATTTCCCCTCAAACACAGCAATCCTGCCACCCGAGATACCTACAAATCCTGAAATTCAGTGATGGAGTGAGGGCGGAGAAAGTCGTCTCATTTAACCCCTGACTAGCACATTTTTCATCCCTACAAGGACGTTAGACGTAATAAAATGAATGCTGGTGGAAGTGCGTGTCTCCCTGGAGTGGGCAAACGATAGGTTAAGGGAAAGCAAATGAAAGGTAAGATTAATAGCATTTATCATGGCAGATAGACTAGCAGTTTGCTAATTAAAGATGTTAGAACATAGAAGCAGCCAAGGATCAGTGGCTTTTAATGAGGATGTTGTAGGGTGATTTAGGTCTAATTTTCTGCTTAATAAGGCTGGTTTAAAAAGTAATTTTGTTGGGATGTGACTCTCCTAAACCTGTTCATTATCAGTGATGGGACTTCACTTCAACACTCCAGGAAATGTTGTGTTTAATTAATATTGTGTCGGCAAGTGGATATGCTGACAGATGAGAAAAAAATTGATGAAGAACTTTCAAGGACATTGACTTCATTACACAGCTTCATTATACCCTGAATAACTGGCTAAATATGTCATTGGAAAGATAATGTGCCACTTTTAACTCTTCTCTGTGTGTTGTTGTTCATGTAAGCAAGCAGAGTATGTTCTCAAAATAGCCACTATCGGGGGAAAAAACAATATCCAGGGATAAGCTCTACAACGTTTTCTCATTGCTTCGTTCTCTTTATGCGATTTGTAACTGATGGTGGAGTATTTAAAGCAAACTACTGTAGGTTATTTATGTTAATTTATCAACTATTTTACTCGGACAGTGTAAGATTTTACTAAGTGACGTTCTTCACCATTAGGTAATTTTTCCTCAGCACCCTGAAATGAGAGTAGAAATTAATTTCAAATATTTTTTTGCCTCTGCACAAAATAACATCCCGAGCTGTAGTGATGGGCTGAGCTGGGTCTCCATATATCTGTCGATGGAGATATATTTACACCTGTTTGGCCAGCTTGTCAGCACGACAAGGAACGTTGGTCTATTTAAAGCCCATCATCTCGTATACACACATACACTTCACTTTATGCATCCGGGCTTATTGAAGCAGAATTAAGTGGCCCAAAAGGTTCTAAATACTTTGCCTCTACACGGAGGGGGATCAATTTTAGCCGTTTGAGTGAATCACAGCAGGGTTGTGTATAGACCCTGCTATGTGAGCTGAGGGAGACAGATCCTGACTGGCACTGTTACTTGAGCCAGGAATGCTCTTAATACCTAAAAACTGGGTACCTGGGCAGGATCTCAAACAAATCTTTTTGTGTCCACTTGGAAGAGCCACACAGAAATCTTTATTACCCACTGAGGAACACTAGTTTTAGCCCTGACTTAGTGGTGAATTACAAGCTTTCTACAGAAAAACAGGTCAAGCAGCAAAATGCTGATTTTTCCTGGGTTTCAGTTGCCTCTTCTTTGAGAAATAAGATTATTTAAAGAGCGAAAGGAAGAAAAGCAAAGATCAACCTTTAAGGCTGAAAGCAAAAAAGAAGAAAAAAATGTTTTCTACCTTAATCATGAGGGATATTAGCCAAGAGAAGAGGGCCAGACAGGGGAAAGAGAAGAGGAGCTGCCTGGAGGTGACAGCTGGAGTTTATCTGATGCGTCGGTTCTCTTTAACACCTCCATTTTGTGGCTGCTGTCACCTTCAGATGAGGACTTTTACCGAATGGGATTCACTAAAGCATTCTGCTGTATCTGCCCCGTTACACACCGGGGAGCTTTGTCCCCATAGCTCTGTTTGCACTGACGTTCAGCTTTCCAGTAGCTACAGGTGGCCCCACTCTGTGTCCATGCAACCACGTGAGTAACTTGGCCCTCACCCAGCACCTATGAACTTTGCCCACATGCCAGCAACCATTAATAATGACTCATTATCTTTTTTTTTTTTTACCCTCAGTAATAAGGAAAGCAATGCTCAGCCCAACTGTTCAATGAAAGAGTAGCAGATAGCATCCTGTCATCACCACCAAGCTGAATCCACTCCAGCACCGTATGTCTAGAGAAACTCACTAAGATGCCCTGGGTTTGGAAAAGAGGAAGGGACTAATCAAAACCATCGATCTCCACCCGGGCTGGCCGTGTTGGTCCATGTATAATGACCTCCCTAATGGGTAATTGTGGGACTGGAACCTCAGCATTTAAATATCTCACGGGGACATCTGTCAGTGGAGCAAACCATCGCCTGGCAGTGCAACGATGCTCTTAGATGCTTATACGGATCAGCCCACGGGAGACAGGAGAAGGTGCCTGGGAGATGTAACGCTGGCTAAGCCTGTTAAACGTGCAGGTCCTGAGAAAGTGACTGTGACTGTCCACTTGCAGGCCCAGCTGCCCCGTTCTTGCACGGGAGCATGGGAAGATGGTGTGCAGAGCCCACGCGTGATGCGTACACATCACCCTTGTCATGCAGCCTTGGGAGGGCAGGGACCTTGTTCCGTAGCGGCAGCAGGGGATAGCTGGCAAGTGGCATTTCAAGGTGCTGTTAAATCTGCCACTAGATGTGCCATCATCTGTCAGTGATCTTTGATGGCATCACGCCTACTGCAGAGGATAGCAAGGGCCAAACAGCTCCTAGATGAAAGCTCAAGTCATATCCAACTTGTCTTTCTATGAATACCCACCTCAAACAGCACAGCTGCTTCTCCTGACTCAGAAGAGAGTCAGGGTCGTGCACCTTCAGCAGGAGAAATCTTCTGCTCATCTTGCAGCCTTCTGGGTGCCATGACAAGCACAGACCCTTAGGCATAGAGGAGATCACCCTGTCAGTTCCTTCATACTAATCCCCATGAAAATGTTATTGGCCAATAAGGGATCAAACAGCCTGAAAATGAGGCTCAGGGAATATTTTGCGGAAAACATGTTTCTTTTTAAGGTCTGGGATAATCTTCCCAAGGAACCTCTCCATGGTGCTTTAATGATTTTGGAGACCACCTCATCTCATGACATTAGCTTTGGACCATGCCCTTCAAGAAGCAGACACTGAAGTGATCAGAGCAGTGTCATGGCCCATGGGGTTCCCCGTCCGTGAGCTCTGCCAACACCCGTAGATGGAAATCACTTTGTGCTCAAGTGTTGGGGCACTATCGCTTATGTTTGCTTAACAAAAGGATCCCACCCCATTATTAGCCAATTAATGCACTTTGTCTCCTGTGTTTTAGTTGGGTGTGTGGCATCCTGGGGAGAATTCCACCCACATGGGATTTGGTCTTTGGTTTTCCAACAGTTGGACAGACAGAAATATCACAAGGACTTGTAAAATAACATCCTCTCTTACCTCTCTTGCTTATCCCTCGGGGGGGATATGCCTTACCTATTTATCTGCATTTCATTGCATTGGTTATGTGCTAGTGCTGGTGCATGCTCTGCTGTAAATTATGTGCAGCGTATGGCTGCCCGCTCTCTGTGGATGTCTTGTTTTTAATAGCTTTATCTCTGCTGTTTGTGTAAATAATGCAAGCCAGGGTCCAGTCATTGATCTGGGCTAGCCAGCCGGAAAGGGCTCCATCTGTGCTCCCTCTCTCCTGAGCCAATTGTCGGGGCAGAGCAACCACCTCAGCCCCCATTCCCAGACCTGGCACCCTGGCATTAATCTCAGGGCGGGAGGTTCAGCCTCTGTTTTCCAACAAACCCTGTAGTTATAACTCGAAACATCCGTTTGCGCTTTGATCTCATCGCCTTGTACCTTCCGACCTAAACCAAGGCGACGTATAAACCATGCCCACGGGCAGGGGCACTGAGGTACCCCTGTGGGTCCATCAAGCTGCTCCACTGCTTTCTCTGGTTATCTATATCTGCACAGCAGATCCACGTTTGGAATACCCAGCGACATTTTTTGCTGTCAATCCTGAGCCAGATTGACTGGTTGATGTATCTGACCTCAGGATTACATGCCAGAGGTCAAGTGCCAGCCTTTTCCCAGGTGTAACCTTCACCTGCAAAGCGTGCAGCTCTTTTCTACCTCCTACTTAATTCCTGGCGGAAAATGTGGCTCCTTCCACTTGTGGTTGCCCAGTGCCTGCTACAATCAAAGAGGAACACAGATTTGCCTGGAAACCAATTATCAGTGGAGGAGAACATCATTCCTAGGCTGGCACAGCTAAGAAGTAGATGGAAAAGTTTTTCAGAGCCTGTTACGCTCAACATGGCTTGAGATCCACTGGAAATTTATGCTCTCTCCATGTGGCTGAAGCTGTTTAAAATGTGTATAAATAAGTGTGAGGTGGGGAGTGGTTCTAAAGCTTTGCTCGGGGCTGCAGCAGCGCAAAACCCCAACTGTCCAGGTGCCCCACCACGAGCACTGTTCTCCAGCTTGGGTACAAGATGCTCAACTAGGGGACTGCTGGCTCCTGTCTGACAGGCAAGAGACACAGGTTTTTATCCTGCTGTGGCTTTCCTTGTTCCCGAGCTTGCCGCTTAATTGTTCTCTGACAAAGGGGCTAATTAATTCATACGCAGGGCAATTAAAACACATCGGATGTGATCAGTTCTGCAGCGCTGACAGTGAGGATGTACAGAAAGCAGCCCTGACCAGGGGAAAAGATGCATCCCCACGTGGTTTCTGAGCTCGCTCCAAACAGAGCTGAAACCCCAGAGTGTGCGACAAGTCCAGCCCGAGCTCAGGCAACTCAGAGGAGGAGGCGGCCACGTTTTTGGAGATGAGCTGCTCAGTTCATCCTGAGTCCTCCCCTGGGCTTGACAAAGGGAATCTTAGTTTAGTTACTCAAATCGAGATCTCATCTGAAGGGCCAAATCCCATTCTCTATGCAGGACACTTACGTGGTTCTGCTAACGGCATCTTGCATCTCCTGCACCCGGGTACGTTGGCTTCGTGGTGCCATCTCCCAGGGAGGAGGTGAGGTGCCCAGGGCCAGTGGGGAGGTTGGTGACAGAGCAGGGCATCATCTCCTGACTGGCATCATCTCAGTAATGAAACAGGTGTCATTTTGGAGACACAGAGTGGTAGCACCCCGGGTTTGTCAGCAGCACGTACACTGGCTCGCCAGAAGAGCCTGTTGCTCGTTTGTGTGGTTTCTGGAGTATCTCAACCGAACATTCACCTTCGGGGCTGGAACAGAGAGTCCCTCAGCACACGCTCTATAAATATTTAGATGGAATTTTGAAACCTAATGCCATTAGAAATTTGGCTATTTGTAGGCTGTTGTATAATCCAGTACAATGCACAATTATATAATTGTCAGATACCCGAGCGTTTAGTGTTTTGTAACATGCCAAAAAATCAAAAGCGTGCTCTTATTACCATCCCGAATGTACTAAGTGTTTAGTAAATACTGGAAGATACATTTCTTGCCTCGGAGAACATACAGTCTGAAAGATTAATATCGATTCTAGACAAATCAATGTTTGCTTACTAAAATCACGTGCTGAATCCTTTAGAGCACCCACACAGCTGCAGGGATGTTGCCGGCTCTGTCTCCCTGCGACGCCGCGAAACACGACGTGGGTTTGTACACAAAGCTTCGTTCAACCTTTCCAGGCAGCTTCGAAACTGTGGCAATAATGTCACCGAACAACATCTCCCGTCACTGATAGTGAAGGTGAAAAAAACCCCAGACTTTTCCTGCAGATCCCCAGTGGGTTTCTTTTAGGCAAGGCCTATGTACATTAATACAAATCATATTTTATGTTACTCACAGGACACAGAGATAATCAGAAAGCTATCTTCATAAACAGAGGGTTATTCATAATCCCTCACATGGCATTTCAATTATCAGTCTGATGACGATGTGACATTATGGATGAGGTTGTGATTAAATTTTCTTGTGTAATGACCCTAAGTAAATCTTTGCAATTTTCATTTTGCAGAGATTTAATATAGATTGGTGGCCTGTTGTTTGGCCCCTGTTTAATCCGAAATCGCTCATTAAATTGGGACCAGTAAACATCTGATGATTGCATTTCATGGGCTGAGCTATGAATTTAACATATTAAATCTACATTCCAGATGGATATAAGCATCTGTTCTCATTATGGTTATTGGTGTTAATCTGAAACCCTGACCTGTTTCTCCTAACATTACTCATATTAAATTCCATCCCAAATTCTAACAAATATTGGCATGAGGGCTGAAGATGGCTAAAATACCTTCACGTGCACGTAATCCAGTGAAAGATTGACAGCAGAAATTAGGGGACAAATGACACAAACTTCTTTCTTGCTCTCGGGAGGTGGCTTTCATTGCTGCAGCGTGTAAAACGACTGCTTTTGTTTTCCAGCATTGAAAAGAAACCCTGAAAAAGCCCGGCAGTCAATTCTATTCCACCATGTACTTGCTAATCACCAGGCTTGAGCTGTATCCTTTACGGAGCGGCACATCCCTAATTTGTAAATCTGATTTGTCACTAAACCTCTGCAGAGTTTGACCCAGCATCTTGCAGGCACTTGTCTGGCAGTAGCCAGGCTCCTTTGCTTCACAGCCAGTCAGCTGAAAGTCAAATTAATCGGTGACTTCCAAAGACCATTAGGAAGAAGATCTGTGTTACAGAGCTGCTGAGAGCTTCTCCGCACTGAATGATTCATGTTTATTGCAGCCAGGGCATTTATTTATTAGATTGCTCAGTGTAATGGGAAATTTAAAATGACACACATTGTATTACAGGGAGGCTTAGGAAAATATTATCTCCCTGTTATTGTAAATCAAACAATTCTCAATGTCAGTTCGGATCACCTTCGCTCAGCAGAAGTTTTTCCAGAGGGTTTGTTTGGTTCCTTAGGGTTTTTGGGTTGGTTTTTTTTTTTGCTTTACTTTAAGCATGTCCTCTTCCCAGCCTGATGTGTGAGATGGGCTGCGTGGCTCAGTGCCACAGACTGTGTTGGGATGCTGATGCTAATCCTGGACTTACTTGCATCTTCATGCCTAGGTCCTCTGTAGAAAGGATCAGGCAATTCAGACTCATGGTATAAAAAAAAAAAAAGATGAGCTAAAAGGGTGGATATCATTTTTGCCTTGAAAAGGAGGAAAGCACTCCATAATTTAAAGAAGCAGAAGTAGATCTGTTCTACCCACCTAGCAAAAGGTACATACCCCTCCCAGTGCCTCCTTAGCTGATGCCCCAGGGTTTTGCTGGCTTGTTGAGTATATGGAGGCAGGAAGGATCCGACTCTGGAGTGGCTGGAGAGAAAAAAACAGCCAGGAAAACTTGTAAATATCAGAAAACCCTGGCTGAATACTAGGAAAACTGGGGCTGGAGCCAAAAAATCTGAACTAAGCCCATCACTGGAGTTTGCCCTCCTGTGACACCTTTTCCCGGACAAGGCTCTCTGCATGTGGACCATCAGTGACTAATAGCAGGAATACAGGTTAGGGGAAAGGCTTTGCTGGTTTTTAAGCCCCAGATACTCACCTGCAACACATAATCACTGTCTCTGCAGGGCAAAGTGTTGGAGAATGTATAAAGGGGGTGGTTATTGGTTAGCGAGACGCAGTGTTTCCTGGTGGCTGCTCCCTGTGCTGGGCGGTCGCTCCTCTGTAACATTTCCCTGTGATTTTAACAGGTTGAAAAGCGCGGAAACACGAATATGTTCTTTCTAATACGAACTAAAGTTTGTACATAAAACAAAGGGAAAGGAGATTTACGTACGTACTGGGTATTAGAGAGTGCATCACCTACACAGAGAAAACTCTGGTGCAGCCTCCCGGACCCATTTCACAATAGGGAAAAAAGACCTGATCTCTCAAATGCCATCTGAAAGACCACAAAAAGAAAGGGGGAAAAGGGACCGCAGCGTTTAGCAGGTGAAAACACCCGCTAAGGTGTGCATTTGCCATCACTCACGGTTGTAGCAGGAGGACAAAAGAAAACCCCAGCCCTGTCATTAGTAATTAAGCCGGCATCATTCACGGGAGAGCCGTTGTGTATAGGCGCTGAGGCTAATTATCTCCAAACTGTCTGATTCGAACGAGTTCGGTTCAGGCGAGCGTGCAGAGGGGCTCGTGCCGTTAGGCTGGCTGCACTTCAGTCGGACCAGTTTGACTTCAGCTCCTCACCCTGACTGTGGCTTTGGAGGTGGTGGGAAGGGTTGTTACCGCTCATCAGCATCTGCGGCTCCTGACAGCCGCAGCCGCGGGAAGGATGGATGCAGCACGGCGTTGGGATGACAGCAGTGGGTGCACAAGTGCAGCCTGAGAGCGCGCTGCCTGAAACCATAGACCCAAAGTTGGGTTTGCTCCAGAATATTTATTTTTCATATCCCTTTTTTTTTTTTTTTTTTTTTTTTCCCCCCCTTTTGGTTTGCTGCCCGGCGTGGTGTAGGTTGGCTTGGGAGGTGGTCGCTGCTCCATCCCTCCGTCCATTACAGG
>WTSP01004450.1:20513-42851 GCA_025331215.1 Actenoides lindsayi | reverse complement strand
CTGGCACAGGTTGCTCTGAGAGGTGGTCGCTGCCCCATCCCTCGAACCATTCCAGATGAGGTTGACCAGGGCTCTGAGCACCCTGCTCTAGTTGGAGGTGTCCCTGCTCGCTGCAGGGAGGTTGGACTGATGACCTTGAAAGGTCCCTTCCCACCCAAACCAGTCTACAGAACGGGTACGGCAGCAGCAGTTTGGCTGTGTGGGCATCTCCGGGAAGGTCACCAGCTCGCCGGCTTGGGGGAGTGGAAAGCAGCTGGGGAGATGAGTCTCAGAGAGCTTCTCTGGCAGAGGGGATCACAGAAAACATGCGTGTACAGGCTACCTGGGCTTAGCCACAAGACAGGATGAGGTTTGAGTCCTTATACCTAATAGTGCTTCCTGCTGGCTGCAGACCACGGCTTTGTGTGCGCGCAGGACCAGGGGTAGATATCTCTCATCACCTGGAGACTTCCACACCGTAGCCGTGGAACAAGTGGAGCTTGAGAAAAATCAGAATTAGCAATACCCTCCCCAAGAACAGGTTCAAGCCATTTTAAGTAGAGGAAGAAACTCTCTATGCCAGGGAGGGCAGTCCCTGAAATTCCCCCCAGCTTCCAAAACGAGGATTTTAAAGAGAGAATAGCGCTGAATGATGGCTCTGGGGAACTATCCTGTAGCTTCCAGCACAATGGACCAAAGATTTTAATTGCTTGTTAACTACTATTGTCGCACACAAGTTAGCAAAGCTGAAACCATCTGACATAAATCACATGTATCAGCCCAATAAATCTTCTCTTGAAATGACAGCTTTGCAGACAGCACTAAATTAGAGCGGCCGTTGCACAGACCTGTACTTACAACTGCCGTCTGCAAACCGGTGACAGATCTGTTGAGACCAAAACACTTGGCATTCTGCTAATGTCTGTCATTACCGTGATTGATACAGCCCCTCTATCACATTCTGCAGTTGTCTACATTTGCAAAGCTTTATTAAATTACCACGTCTCCCAACTGTTATCCGGCATCAGTACAATGAAATGACCAAGAAGAGTCAGGGACAACTTGAGGTTTTTTCAGCTCCAAAGACCTGGAGAGGTGAAAGCTGAGGGTTTGCTGACTTTTCTCTAGCTAAAATCCCGAGTACAGAATTATCTTTGTGTTTGAGGACAGGAGGTGACACTGTCCCCACGTTCGGTAGCGGAGGGGTTGCTCGCGATAAAAGGAATCTACCACTAACAACTCCCTCTCTACCTCTCAAGGCTTGGCAGGACCAAGGGACTTTCTGCTTCCTTCAATGTATTATAATTATAAAGGTTGAAGGATTTATTCTGCGAGCCCTGGTGCTCTCGGGGCCGGGGTTATCTTAATGACTCTCCTGCAAGTGTTCCCCTTGACCTACCTTTAGTGCAAGCCCCAGTAACAGGTGCCATTACAATATATTCCACCCCACTGAAAGTCCTGTCTTTGTGGAGACTTTGGGAGGAAGAATATACAGATATATTGTTTCTATAAATCCCCTGATATTATCTTTTATCGGTAGTAATAAATGTCCATATTAATTAACTTAATGGTTTTAACTGCAGTAATGACTTTGTATTAAACTAGTGCACTTTCATGTCCCATATAAAAGCTGCAATAATAAAATTCGTCTGCAGTATTTTATTATTTTATTTTTTTTTCAACTTCTATTGTGCTGAAACAAAGCAAACCCGTTGCTGGAATGTTCCAGCCACCAAGGCCAGCAGATGAATCGAGCCTGTTGTAAATCACTTCCTTTTTAAAATGAAAAGTATATTCAAATTTGGAAGTTTTGAGCAAGCTGCAGATAGAACAGAAAGAAAATGGGGCAACCGGGTTTCTTTTTTTCCTGCCTTTTGCTAATAAACGAGTGAATCTGGTACTCAGTCTGCAGTCATCTGTTCCTGTGAATATTCTGGGTATTCCCATAAATATTTGAGAAAAATTCATCGGTTTTTTGCAATCATTTTGGAATACGTGTCAGTGCCAGAGGAGGTGTTGGCTGCCAGTGAGGGAGCAGGAAATTGTGTGATGAGAGTACCAAACGAATAGCAAAGAAATACCTTCAAAATTTCATTTGCATTCTCCAGGCTGAAATTTCTTTACATTAAATGTGAACTTTTGCATCTGGAAAGGTGGAAAAGGGTGATTATCAATAGCCATGGCAGTGATGGAGGGGAAAAAAAAGCTTATCTCCATAAACTGACATTTGTGAATAGTTTTTACTGGTTCTACCAGAGCTATACCTTAGACAATTTTAGTCACTGATTTTGCTGTGGGTTTAAAACGGTGTGATTGTCTTCACCATCTGTGGAAACTGGCCCCATTTTATCACTGACTGTTACAAAGGGTTTCCCAGTTTTAAAACACCGAGGTAGATGTGTTTGTTCAGGGCTCCTGAACCCTCCTGAGAACACCTGAGGCCCCTCCTGGCAGCCCAAGGCCACCTACATGATTCCTTTCAAGCAATCCTTACATGCTTCTGAAACTGGAGATAAAGCCTCTGAAACAGAGCTTCTTGACACATAGAAAGTGCTGCTTTCCAGAGATAATTCATCTCCTGCATTTGATTTGGGAGATAAGAAAGGGGATGCACCAGTGGGAGAGGTCAGCAAATGGAAGCCAGCATCTGTTCACAAGGATTTCCTTCATAGCTGAATTTCATTGGAGGGTGACTAAGGCTGTGTACAAACAGGTTTAAATTCTGCACCATCTCATCGATAGATCTTGGCAAATTAAAAAGATCTTTGCAGATTAAAACTTTTCCCTTAAGCTCCTCCACGCTTTCTAACAAAAACACATTGCTGGCACAAGCTGGTCAAGACACAAGTGGAAGCCCTGCTCACAGCCAGGTCAATAGTCCCAAGTCTGGTCAATAATCCCAAGTTTTTAAAACTGCAAATTAATCTCTGAAGTCTTTTGCAAGAAGAATCTGATAGATTGATTTTGCCCTTACAAGCAGCAGCATGAATTGGGAGGCAGCTGCCAGCCCTTTGCACGGCCATCAAACATCAGATGCCATTCCTCCTACTCTAAGCACTGAGCCAAGCTCTCCATGTCGTTGTACTTCTTCGTGGGTTTTAAGCTCAGAAAATCCTCATCATTGTGTGCAGGGAGGCTACTTGCCAATAGGCTTATGGTGCTGCAAACCAACAAAGCTTTCCTGGTCTGCTCAGATGGTTTCGAGCTTTTCTGAGCAGCTTCAAACAAATGCACGCTGGCTCCAGAGCATCTTCTCCCATCTCCTCTGAGAAAAAGGTCAGAAAACATCTTGATAACTTCTTTAGGTATTGATGCTTTTCGATCCCAAGAGCCGCAGCTGAGGTTGCAGCACTTTGCAAATCTAAGCCATGGTTGACCTCTGCAGACTGAGACAGCTGGGCAGAGTTGGTGGCCATCATCCCAAAGCCAGCTCCGAGGCACATTGCCCCATGGCCAGGCTGTGCTGACATGCTGGGAGGCTTGTTTGGTGGCTCCCTCCGGGAGTGCTGGTTATCCTGCAAGCTTTATGTAAATATTTTTAAGTGGCACATCTGTCTGAATTACAGCCGTGCCCTCCTGGATTGCTAATTGTAGGTTTTAATTCAGCACTGGTGACCAGTTTACATAAATTAGGGAGCTGGCAGTAAGCAAGCTTTGAGGAGATGGGATATGGATTTAGTGAGGGCTGACTTTTCCTCTCTGAATTGCTTCTCCTCCCAAGATAGTGCCTCTTCCTTTAGCTTGAATCATTCCACAGGAAAAGCAGACAGTAATTTAGCTCTGCTTGTTGGAGGCATGCAGCGTGGCTTTGTCTTTACCCCAGCGCTGGTGTGCCCAGCTCACACCACTAGTCTAATTGACTTTAATTAGCTATCTAAAAAGAAAAGGATTTGGCATTTAATTTCTATGGCATAGCCATTTGGCAAGAGCCGGAGCCAGTGTAACTTGGCAGGGCTTTGCTGGCTTGCCGAGGTGAGGCTCTGGCTGATGAGAGCACGGTGAGTGTGTTCTCCAGGCAATCAGTGTTGGATCGAGGATGCACCAGCCAACAGGTTGTTAAATGAGCAATAAAAGTCTCCCAGCCCTTCTTCAGCTGCACAAGCTACAGGACTGGTGCACCCAAGCACCAGCAATCACCAAGCTCTAGTAATCATAGAATCAATCATTGCACCATAGAATCATAGAACCATAGGATCATAGAATCACAGAAGGGTTTGGGTTAGAAGAGACCTTCAAGATCATCTTGTTCCAACCCCTCTGCCATGGGCAGAGACACTTCCCACTAGACCAGGTTGCTCAAAGCCCCATCCAATCTGACCTTGAACACATCCAGGGATGGAACATCAACAGCATCTCTGAGCAACCTGTTCCAGTGTCTCACCACTGTCCTAGTGAGGAACTTCTTCCTAATTTCTAACCTAAATCTACCCTCTTCCAGATGAAAGTCATTACTCTTCAAGATGGATATACACTCAGCTACCTATATACTGTGTAAGAGCATCATCCTGCACGTATAAAAAAATCCATCTGCCACCTGGCATCTCCCACCACTAACACCATAGTATTTACTGCACCATTAGAACCAGCTTTGCAAGAGAAACAGAGAAACCAATGATTAATAACCATCTATTTTATGGCTGGCTCTTTAGAAAGGTCAGTGGTCAGGCAGGAAGAATTCAGAAATGGATTCAGATTAAAAGGAGGAGAGAACATGAGAAGGACAGGCTGGAAATCTACTGAGATAGTCAATCTGTTCAGATGCACACGTGCTTAAACTGTGATTGTCTAATTAACTAAAATAGTTGCTGCAAGCATATTTAGAGCTGTGACTTTGTCTCATCTCAATTAGGCACTTCAGATCTTCTAGGTGGTTGAAGAATAAAAGGAATACGGCATCTCCTTGGAAAATGTCAACCTAGAAAAGCAAAACTAAATAAAAATGTGACATTTGGAGAGCTGGTCATCCACTCTGTCCTAGCTGAAATGAGACTGCCAGCTTCCCAAGGCACGGAGCAATGCCTGCTTGCTTGCTTTTTCCTTCTGTAAAATGCCTCCCACACATTGGGCCTTCTCACACAGTGAGAACATCCTGATCCCCATACTTGCTGCCACTATATGCTTGCTTGCATCCCAGACTGAGCCTTAAAACAGAATCTTGTCCTAAATCCAAGCAGCCAAACCCATCACTGCCGCAATAGATCTAAACAGGACGACGGATGGTTGAATTTTTGACCCTTTCTTCCCAACGTGTACACTAAGAACGATGGATTTCATCCACTTTGGTGACAATTCAGCCACATCCAGAGCTCATTAAAGCTGGCAAGAGTCTTTCCATTGCTTCAACAGACGCCAGAGCAGCCCTGCTGCCATGTGTGTTGCGAGCGGGTGCCACAGTCGCTGAAGCACGATCACAGTACATCACTACATCCAGCAACCAGACTTTCCAGAACAAAAGCTTGAGGGGATTTTTTTTTTTCTGCTCTGGCTGGCTGATACTTTTTATGGAATCACTCAAGGGCCAGGTTGTAGTTCTGTAATTGTACAGGGCTGTCATCCTCATAAATATTAAACGCCACTTCCAAGTGAAACTGCAGCTCCTTTTATTGCACAAAGCGATGGATATCCCAGCTGAAACCATCCTGCCTCCTTGCTGGTGCCTGCTGGAAAGTGACTGTGGTTCAAAATATTTATCGATGCTTTGTTGTATTGGGAGAATGCTCAGTGACAGATGGACACTCTCTTTAAAACCTCAACGTATGCAAATCTCCATACAAAAGAGCCCAGGATGTTTTTAATATCACACACTTGCCTCAGGACATGTTTTTAAATCCCCACTTACCAAGGGCCCTGGCTTTTTATCAGTCAAACGCCTTAAGCACTATGTCAATGTGGACATCTGGCCGCGTGTTTAAAAAATTTTTTATTTGCTAAACTATTTAGTGATGTGACAGGGGTTTTAACTGGGGACATCAGGTCTAATGGCATATGTTTCAACCGAACTGCTCAGAGAGGAAAAACTAACAAGGTAGCTGTTCGGGGCAGTTTAGCATTTGGTGTGTAGTAAGCCAAAAAAAAAAAAAAGAGGGGAGAAGACCAAAACCAGGCATTATTCCTGAGTAGTACAGGGGAGTGAAGAATCGGGGTTGAATGCACCGAAAGAGCTCATTGGGATTATGCTGATTCCTCTCCATCACTTGGACGTGCAACAGAAAGTCTCGTAAGGATGCGTATGGGTTTTAAGAGCTTCTCCCTCGTTCTCAGGCGGCTGAGGTTGGCCAGGGAGGCTGACTTGAACTGTTCCCATGTGGGAGCCTGAGCAGCAGTGATAAGGCGGTTGGGACTAGTGGGGATGGGCAGGAGAAGATTACCAAGGAGTAAATGAATGAAAAATAACAGACGGAAAAGTGTCATGAGTCTTTCAGGTTTCTTTCAAACCTCTTACACTTCGCACGGAGCCGCTCAGCAGTGACAATTCCCACCCAACACCATCTGGAGAGCCAGTCTCAAAACTTCTCGCAGGTTTTGGTACTCCATCAGCACCCAGGCCATGAAAAGGAATTACGATCCCAGCAGTACCAACCATCGACCTTTCTTTCATCCAGCTACTCCTGGCAAGGACTCCTTGAAGGACATTGTCAAGTTGGGAATTGAACAGAAGGCGTTGAACAAAACCCAGCACCTTACAATCGGCGATGCCAGGGCTGTTCGCTGGCACTCTTCTGGAGCAGCGAGTGCTAACGCAACGCCCCAGCTTGCTGCCAGAAGCCCTTTTGCTTCCAGAAGAGCCATCTCCTAGCTTTAAAAATTAGATATGCAAAAGTGATTCCCAGCCTACTACGCACGGATGTGCTGCGGTACGTTTTGTGAAAGCAGGAGCATCAGCTAATTGTTGCTCACCTACTCTAGAGCTGTTCTACTCTCAATTAACACCCCTATTATTAGGAAGTTACCACATGTGAATTGAAACATCAGGCTTGTTTGCCTTCTGCATGGGCAACCAGGCAGCCGGAATTGCTTAGAGAAATCCAGGCTTCCTCACCTCAGTGCTGATGTTAAATCCAAGGGTAGTTATTTAACACTGCATTAACCATTTCCTCGATGACACTTCAGAGAGGAGTTCATGTGACACTGCTGCTGCTACAGAATGAGCTCGTGAAGGAAGAAAATAATGTGGGTCACGTCACCGTTGTCACGTTTGGTGGTAGGGATTGAAGAATCACTTCGTTTGAGGGCAGAAGTTTCCTTTTCCTTCATTCACCGAGAAAAATCAACCGGAAGAACCAACCCACTGTCTGACCCTTTGTCTTGTGGTACCTGCGTTTTATGTCACTGCATTATTCATGTTTACATTTGATTCACTAAGACCCCTTGGGGTTTAATGGTATTCGGTGTGGCTGCAGATACGTCAGCGTGCTGCAGAGTTTCAGGTCAATATGTTAGAATAAATGAAGCCAATTTCTTGTAAGAAAAAACCAACCTGCTGCCTTTTGTGCTGGCGAATGTGGCATCACCCCATTGCTTTTGCAAAATGACTGAGAAAATAAATTTGGTGGAAGAGCTGCATATTACAATGCCATGTGATGATGTAAGGCTAATGAACGGTGAAATCAATGAATTTCAGCTCATTTATGCAGAAAAGGCCAGACTGTGTCTCAGCCAAGCTCCATCCGTATCGGTGTCCTGTCTCCAGCGGTGACCAGAACCCTGCTGAAAGTCCAAAAGCCCCCAGAATGCTGATGTGATAAAGTGAAGTGATGCAAAGCTGATGTGAAACCTGAACCACGCCATCGTCATAAAGAGATTTGAATCCTGGAGCACAAGGTTCTTCTTTCTCCCAAAGTACTGTTTAGTGTGATCATTGAGGGGAAAAAGATGTGATTTCAATGGAGTTTATGAAAACTGGTTTTACCTGAGAGATATGTAGATAATACAGTGAAGCCTAAAAGGTCTGACAGGAGATACCTGGACCCTTATCTGACACTTCTTGGGACTGTAGAAAAAGCAGGGTTTCTACAGGGATGAATTAGCAGAAGACAACCGCCTGGCAAGCTGGTCCCTGCTCCATGCGGTCCCCGTGGTCCTCCAAGCACCTTCTGGGTTTGGTGCCTACTAATGCAGACTTCCCAATCCTGCATCTGCCCTGCCCTCAGAGAGAAAGGTTTTGGCTTTACCTCTTTTCTTCTGAGAGAAGAGAGACAAAACATCAGGACTAGATCCAAGGCATATCAGAAGAAGGAGGCACTGTGGTAGGCACCAAGTGCTCTGCTAGGTTGGCTGCTGCTTTTCCAGATGAGAAGACTATACAGCTCTCCTAGAGTCAAAGCTCTTTAACAAACCTCTAAATTATTTCCATTTTTAAATAAAAAGTTATTTTTCTCCAGCATACATGACTTTCTTTGTGTCATGCGCTTGTCTTTGCCGCGTTTCTCCTGAGAGCAGTTGGTCACTCTATTTCTATGAAGTATTAATACCCCACCAGTGATATTTATGTACCCAGATCTTTTTTTTTTTTTTTTTTACCTTTAGATGTTCAACAGCATGAATATTCTTATTTTTTATTTAAAACTAATTTGGAGTTCTCACTCTCTAAGGGGTTTCTAATCACCAAAAAGCGCCCGAGGCTAAAACTGATTGACAGGAAAACGTTGTGGCTTCTGAAAAGTAAATTGGCTATTGACAGAGCAGTATACAAAGGAAAATGCTAAATGCTTATTATTTATGAGCTATTAGGGAAAATGTTATTAGCATCTGTTTCCCACATGGGCAAAAACACCTGTCAGACATCAGGAAACTATAAAACGCCGCACAGTTAATAGTTACTTTGTTTAAAAAGTCATTAAAATTGAATGTCAGCTAAAACTTAGGAAAACATTATTCTTCAAACAACTTTTAATCTCGGTGTTCAAAAACAAAACAAAAACACACACGCAAAAAAAAAAAAGAAAAGAAAAAGAAAAAGAAAAAAGACGAGACCTTGCCACATTTTAATTTCTGGGAGCAGGAAGGAAATAGACATTTGATTTGGAAGTGATGAGGCGACTTCTGGTACACAACAAACAAAGTAGTAAAAAAAAAAAGCAGGGGAAAAAAAAAAAGGGACAAGTTGGCTCCCCTCCTGGAGTTGTACAACAGAGGGAGAGCAGAGCAAGGGCAGGCATTTACACGGGTTTTCAGCGCGTGTCGCGGGGATGTTTGGATTTCACTTAAACCTGTAAATGGGACAGGTCTGTCTGTCTTCTGCCATGATGCTCTTCCCAGCGTAGAGCAGCGCTGGCTTGACTCCAGAGCCGGCTTCGCATCGGTCATGGAGCGAGATGCTGGCATCCCTGGGGCTGGGGGCAGGAGCCGTTGGGTGGCCTTTCAGCAGTGGTAGAAATTACCTTAATGACTTGCACCCAATGGGCAGACTGATGGTAAACTCTTTTCTAAGGCAAGAGAAATCTCCAGAGCATCATCAGACTGGAATCACAGTCGCCGTGAGTTGGGACCATACTCTGCAGAGGGTGGGGGTCACATCCAGGCTGGATTTTCTTGCTGTGTCTGCAAATAGAAAGGGAAATTGTGGCCAGGATGCCCCGTGGAGAGCAGCCAGCCTCCTTTTCCCCTGAGTGTGTTGCATCTAAGCAGGGATTTGACTGTATTTCGATGAGTTTTCCAGCTGCACAGGTGCAAAGAGCTACAGCTAAAAATATCCCGAACATCAATCTACCCAACAGCAAGAAAGTGGATAAGACCGGGACAGTCCGGGCATTACATGCTCAGTTTATTCAGGTTTAGTCTATCAAGACTGAGCCTAAACCAGGATTTATTTTTGTTAGAGCTGTCAAAGAAAATGAAGACTCGTTTAGGGTTTTTGCTGCTAAGATGAATCCAGCCAGATAACAAAAACAGGGAGGTTTGAATCTTATTTTTACGCGGCATCTTCTTCTGTTCTATGTGCCACCAAAATTTATTCACCTAGGGAGGCATTTGCCTTTTAAAAATTCATATATATGTTTTCTCAAGCAGCCTTCTTGGGGAGGCAAACCCAATCTCCATGTTTTATCCTCAGCTGAGCACACCACCAGCATTTCAACAACCGTATAAGCACTCGTGGTAAAACCAAAGGCTCCTTTTGACGCACATTGGGATGGCACTTTCCCCTCCAGCTTGGTCGCAACTTTAGCACGGGTTGTGAAACCAAACCCAAGGGGTCTTGCATGGATGGAGGGCCGCAAGGTGAAAATATGCTTAAAATATGCTGTTCTTAGTGTCTGAGCCAGTGTAACAGCAAAATGTGCACACACAAGCCGTGGTGGTGAGCTTAAACATGGCCCATCTTCCTACAGTTGCACAAAATACCTCCCGTTGCAAAGTAAATAAATAACTTGTGCCAGTACAATTTACCTTCCACACCTGGAATTTTACTTTACGAAATATTAAAAAAAAAAAAAAAAAGATGATCTTTAAAACAACCTCTCACGCCAAAGTCACCCTTGGTTTTACTCACAGAGAATGGGATCTTACTGAGCCAGGACACAAGGACAAACCGGGTGTCACACCAGTAAAAATGCCAAAGAAATATAATATAAAATATTGCTTGTCTGTTTAAATTATTTAGTGTTATTAACATTAATTACCATACTTGGATACCCTGAGTGATTCACACGTTTCCCCTCCCCCCCAGCCTCTCCTCCAAAGTTTGATTCTGAGTTTCGACATCCGCTTGTTTCGTCCATTTATTTCCTTAGAGCAGCAGAAGGGATTTGGCAGAAGGTATCTCACCATCCCAGTCCACTTTGCCCCAACCCTTCTTTGCTCTGCATCTCCTCCTTTCCCACCACAACCACCCAGTCTGGCTTTGGTGCCTACGTCTCTGTCCCAGTGTCCAGCTATGGCAGCCATGGGGGTACTGGTTGGGTCTGGAAAGCTTTGGCCCATCCCAAGACCCAGAGTGGGCTCAATTAGTGCTGCTGTGTATCAGGGACTTGCAGATCTCTCTGTGTCCTCTCTGATGAGGCTAAAGAGCTACTGGAGGAGTTCAGTGCTCTAGAGTAATAAAAGGGTCATATTTTAGTATCAATAGTCGTATAAATTATCTTCACCTGGTGAAACCATTGGCTTTTATGACTGAGCTTTAGCACAGTTTCTTCTGTAGCCCATAAATTGAGACGTCTCATCTGCTTGAGGGAAACAGTGTCCTCACCACGTGCTCCTGGTGGGGTTGGCCATCCCTGAGACACACCAGCAAAGTAAAGGATGCCTCACACGGGGACCTTCTGGAAATGGCCAGGTGGGGAGGCAGAAAATGCTCTCAGTCCGTCATTAAATTAATTTCTGGGGTTGGTTAAAGACACAAGTACGCTGCTGCCATTTCAGCAGCGCAGGGCAAAGCTGCGGCGGTCCACCCGGTGTCATTAACCAGGAGAAGCAGATGGCTTCCCAAAAACTGCCTTGGACTGATCCAGACCCCAGCTGCCTTCAGAAAGCTGTGGGGCTGCCTCTTGCCCTTCCCACCTTCTCTCCGCGCGCTCCCAGCAGCAGCGGCCACCTCTGCCTTGTCCAATCCTCCAGGCAGGAGCCCTCCTGGGTGGGTACTTCAATATCAGACTGGAGCTGCCTTTGATGTGCCATTTTCTCTTTGAAATGCAATGCCTCACTCATCTAATCCTCATCACATTTGGGAAGCTTCTCCTCAGTCTTTCAGATGGAGCTGTCAGGGGAGTAGAGTCTATTTTTGAAAGGGGCCGGTTTGAAGTTTTTTGGTTTTAAAACATAAATGCTTTTTTGATCAAAATGTAAAGTAACCCTTTTGTTGATTGTTTCTGGATGGGTTGAGGTTTTATTGTTTTGAGGGGTTTGAAGGGTTTTTTTTTTAATCCTCGAGACTGTAAATAGCTCTCAGGCACCTTGGATCTATTTTCCTAAACTTTCCCCTGATGCTCATTGTCTAGTCCCTATGTTTCAAACCTGCAAATTACCTTTCTGAGCATATATGTGGGCTCGCTCCAGAAAGAGCTGTGCTTACAGCCAAGGAAACCAACACTGTGCCCACTCCAGTCCCAGGGAGTAAATCCTAACCAGCAGAATATGGGAAGGCTGAAATGTGCTGTGATTTATTCCCTTTGGCTCATTGAAACGATCCTCTCCAACTCCTGTGTCCCAGGAGTGACAGGTATTTTCTTCCCATGCAGAAATGATGGGACCTGTGCTCAAGCTGCTCCCAACCCCCCCAAACCTTCCTTTTCCCTTGGTCAGACACGACTGCTGACTACTAGACACTGTGAAGCATGGCACGGGGTGGCTTCCAGAGACACCTTGAGTGGACCTGGCTTCACACAGGGATCCTGCAAACACAGCGGCTGCTCCTCACCTCTCCAGAGCTAGGTACCATGCTCCGGGCATGGCAGTGGCAGGGATTTAACTTTGAAATGACTTGTGCTCAACCTGGTTTTCCCCACGCTAACCTGTCCTCCTCCCAGTCTTGAAAGTTAGAAACATCTTTTGTATTCCAGAGGCCAAAGGGCCAAACTTGCCTTTAATTAAAATGCATATTCTTTAATTAAAAGCCCCATAACACATGAAGGGCATTCATTGAAATACGATGTGTGACATAGTCATTACCCTGCTGTTAATTACTAATTAATGAAGCTATTTCAATTAATAGCTTCCCCACTGTCACTCTGGCTTTGACAGGGCTCCGTGCTGAGAAGCCGTAGCGGAATCACAGGCGATCGTAACTCCTGGAACAGCACCAAAAGGCATCAGCTGAATATTCATGTCGGACGACGTTAACACTTTTCAATTAAACATAATAAAGTAAAAGCTCCGTCAAAAGTGTATATCAAACATGCGTCAGCCTTTCCTTCTCCCCCTGTTCTCTTCCAGCTTGTCAAAAATAACTAGAAAGAACTGGGGGGGGGGGGCAGTGGGTTGTATTTTTTTTTCTTTCCTTTCAGGCTGGAGCATCATTTATCAGGCATGGGGGGGCAAGATTTACACCAAGCCCAGGCTGCAGTTGGAGCACACGGATTCACAGGCAGATCTTCTCCCTCCAAGTTTTCTCCTGTTTTCCCCCCGTTCCCTACAGTCAAACCACAGTGGGGACAGACCCTTGGGTGGCTTCTCAGCCCCGTGCAAGTGTTTGGGAGCTCAGGAGCTGCACCTTTAATTTCCACAGTGAAAGGAATCGCTGCCTAAGCGCAGGTTTTAATTGCGGAGCTGTGTCACCAGAGAGGTTGCTGGTTAAAGGCTGATGGAAGGAACAGGGTGAAAGGAGATTTTTGCAGTTGGCAATAAGTTGTATCGGTCCTTAAAAACACAAAGCTGCCAGGGGCTCTCTCGGGCGCCATCTGGTTGAAGTTTTTCCATTCCAAACAGTTGGAAGGTGAAACCAAGAGAAATTCCTGCGGAGTTTATCTACATTGCACCCCAAATGGTTTCTTTTCAGAGCTGGGTTGTTGGTTTTTTTTCAGGCAGACCTTGGATGGGGATGGGGGAGGAACCTCTTACAGAGAAAGCACTATTCACAGAAATCTGGGAATTAGGAGAAAAGATACTGTCCAATCGTCCCTATTATTTAGGTACACAGAGGTGCAGAGAACTCGCGTGTGATTTGTGTCAGAAAGCAAAAAAGATGGTGACCTGATGTGGGATACTTCTGCTCTGGAGACAGGGAAGGGAGAGGGAGATTCCCGTGATTCCTGTGGAAAAAAAGGAGGAAAGCAAGAGGGACCACAAGGAGATGTTTCAATCCATGCCTCAACTTGAAGTTTCCATCTGAAGCCCAACAAGGCAACACTCGCTACGGTGCCTGTTGGTGACACCCTGCCGAGGCATTAGCTAACAGCACATCATGAGATGGGGCTAATTAAAAAACAGGGCCGTCCCTCAGAGGAGCTGGGGGGGGATGTGGAGGCAGCCTCTGGGATGCTGCTGCTCAGGAAATGGGCAAAATGTCAACCAATTATTTTGCCCTTGCACTTCAAATTCTTGCTTTGCTTCCTCTGGATTATCTACCAGGGATGGTGCTACCTGTCCAAATGTCTGGGTAGAAACCTCTGCTTGATAACCACCATCCCTGAGAGCCAGACGAAAGCAGGGAGATAAATTGTGAAGAGGGGTAAGATGTACTCTCCGTCGTGACTTTCCCACACCGACCACCTTCCCACCCACACCACAATCCCAGCCTCCAGGTCAATGCTTTCCTTCTTCAGAGCAGGTCAGGAGTTAAAATCCCCGTCCCCATCCCCTGCTCCAAATGCCGATATCCACCTCAGGCAAGAGAAGCTCCGTCCTTCCTCTCGTCATCAACCTTCAGCTGCTGCCAGGTTTTCCCACCCGCATACAGAGCCAGGCAATGGCCCAGTTTCATTCCCCATCCTTACAGACATACAGATGATTTTTTTTTTGGACACTTTGGGATTTCCTGCTCTGATCCTTGATTTGGACCAGGTCTTGAAGCCAAGCATTTCAGACTCTCAGAAGAGTGTGGCTCTAACACCCAGTGCCTTGCTTGTTTTGGAGGGTGAAGACCCTTTCCCTCCCTGGAGCAGCTGCCAGATGTGCTGACAGTAGTGCAGGACAATTCTACCTGCAGGCACTGGACCCCAGCTCACTCTCTACCACTCGCTCTACCTCGCAGCAGTTTACCTTGCAGACCTTGAACTGTGCAAGAGCAAACGCAGATAAAGCAGTCAATACCTAGAAGAAAATGTCCAGGGATGGACAGGCAGTCCTTCTGACTGCTTTCTTTTGCCCCTCTGCTACAGCTTGATTTTGTTATGCCTTTCTTCTTTTTCCTTACGGCTGTTACCAGCCTGAGCCCTGCTAAAGCCAAGTGCAAGGGGAGCCCAGCTGATCCGACCAAGCATGACTGAGGAGCAATCATTTCTTGTCCGGCTGGTTGACATCTAAAGGCTGGTCTCCAAGGTCTCAATTAGGATTTGGGGCTGACTCGCCTCCACCTCTCCTGGGAAGAGGTTTTGCCTCTTCTGCTCAATTACACAGCATCTCCTCCACGTCCAAGACAGGCCAGGAGGGAGGGAGCTTTAGCTCTACTTTAGTTGTTAACCTCTGAAGCATAATTCAGAGCCACGCATTGCTCTAAAGGCTTCACAGATTGGTCTTATAACATAATAGGCCCTTGATCTGCTGTATTTGTGCTGGGTATGGAGGCCAAATTAATTAACTGGACAGGCCCCTGTCTCAGGTGAATGCTGTGCCCCTCTCTCGGAGGCTGCTGGTGATGGCAAGTGATGCTACACAGCGATTTGTACCAGACTTCCCTGGCGCTGGCCATGACTTCTGTGCCTGTCTGACATATGTCTGGCTTTATTCTTTATTATTAGCAAAGAAAAGGCAGAATTCACACAAATCACCCTTCATGTATTTATATGGGAGGTGCTGGTGTTGCAGAAGATACTGAAGCTCAACTGCCAGTGCTGTGAACTTCTGCTGTCTGTCTCTTGCCGTTACAGATGCTCCTCTTTGCCTGCAAGAGAAAAAATAGTTTTGAGATATGTTGAGAGAAGTATTGGCTGAGATCAGGAATGCCTTTCCCTGAAAATATTAATCCTCCAAACACGGATGAGTCTCCTGAAATAATCCTCTCTAATGCACATTCAGGAAATAAATTCAGTGCTTTATTCTTTAATCCAGAAATCTCCAAGGAGGACGAGGAGGAGGTGGAGGAGGAGGAGGGAGAGGATGAACACACACCATCAGAAGAGAATAAAAATTGCCACTGCATTTAAGGAAAAGAAAGAAAACAATGTCTTTGGTGAAAGCAGTGACGTGTTCTTACCAGGTGAAGATTCACCTACAAACACCCAAGCCCTGAGCAATGCCAAAATACACCATCTCTTACCCGTGCTGTAGTATTTGGCTCTACATTTACAAGCCAGATTTTCACGTGGCTGCTCCAGGTGTGTTTTCACTGTGACAGCACACACAGATACAACCCACCCAGGCAGCTCTCAGCCAGGCTCACTACCACCCTGAACTCAGCATATAATTGTGTGCGTATTAGTGTATTTGGTTTTGAAACAACAGAGAATCTGCTTCAGTTTCCATCCTGAGCAGCTTTATCCATATCCTTTAAACCTGTGGGTAATACATCTTAATGATGCTCTTTCAGGCATGGGTTCTGTCCTAAACCTTTTAAAATACATCTGGTTCTGGTGTGTTTATTTTGTAGCTGTCCCAAACAATTCCTTTTATTCAATCCCAAGATGTTGTGAAAGATTTCCAAAACCTGTCAGGAAGAGTTTGTCCATCTCAAGGCTCTGTTTCTGGATGTCAGTAATTTTATCCTAACTCAAATCAAAATTACACAGTGCATTTCTGGGAATATTGGAATGAACTGAGGGTGCTGAGAGAGGTCACTTGGTATTTGACAGAGCTCAGAGGATGAAGAGCTGCGTGCAGAATTTGGAGATATAAAGGGTAAAGCTTTTCACTTATCACAGAGCCATGAGCCAGGAAAAAAAAGTCTGATTTGGAGGTGAATCAAAATTTCCCCATAGTTTTTAATCCCCCCAAATGCATCACTTGAGTAAGAAATCAGTTAAATTTGAACTTTGTACTGATGCCAGCCACAAAATCCCCAGAAAACAGGTTTGCCGTGGTCCTTGGACCTGACCCTTTTTGTCCAGGTGCAGAACAGCCTGTCTCCTGTGGGCATTGGCTCTCCTGGAAGGACAGCTCCGGGCTGTGCAAACATTTCTCAGGTCACCCACTTTGTTGCAGTGTGTGTCCTACTTAGAGGTTTCTGTAAAATGAAATTGCAAGGACGAAGGTTTTACGCTGAGCCCTTGCTGGTCCAGGTGGCTCCTCTGGTGGGAACTGCAGCCTCCAGACCTTTTCAAAGAGAGATTGTGCCCCAGATGGGCTGAAATAAAATGAAATAAAACAGATCACGATAAATTACTCATCTGAAAACCTCCTCTCTGATATCTGATTATGCTCTTGCTGATAATACTATTTGTTTAGGGGGGTTATTTCGCTAGATAACCAGTAAATAACCAGGGTCTGTGGTGCTGAAGGGTACGTCTTCCCTCTCACGAGCCTGGGGACACATAAGGACCTTGTCTGCTCCCCCAGACCTGCTAAATGGGCTTGTGGAGAGGGGCTGGGAGAAGGCTGGACCAGGGGATGGAGGAGCCAGAGGGAAGATGCTGGAGGAGGCAGAGCAGAGCTGCGTGCACCAGGTTTATGGGGCAGGAGCCATCACTTGTCTTGTGTGGGGGCAAAATTTACACAGAATTACACAGAATTTACACAGAATTACACAGAATTTACGCAGAATTATCACTGAGGCTGGAAAAGACCTCCGAGATCATCAAGTCCAGCCTAAGACCTAACACCACGACACCTAGCTAGACCATGGTACTAAGTGCCACATCCAATCTTTCCTTAAACACCACGAGGGATGGCGACTCCACCACCTTGCTGGGCATTCCATTCCGGTGTTTAATGACCCTTTCCATAAAGAAGTGCTTCCTAATATCCAACCTAAACATCTCCTAATAAGAGCAAAGCACAGAAAGGCCCCTGTGCCCAGTCAAGGTTCACACCAGCTCCAGGCATCTGAAGGGCCAAGGCTGAGTCTAATGAAAACATCCACCTCCCTTGTAAGTCTCGCTGGTACACAGGAGAGGTTGCAAATGAGTGGGTTTCTCCAGGACTTGGTGGGAGAGGAAGGAGGGGGGAAAACCCACATGAGAAGAATTTAACAGCTGCAAGGAGCCTAAATGGTTGCACAGGAAAATCCCCTGTCAACCACAAACGGTTTGCCTTTAATGAGAACACAGGACATGAGCGAGCTGGTTGCTAATCCTTTGTGTAAAATCCTACTGGTAATTACTACATGTGTACCTTTCCATTGTCTCCCGTGGAAGTGGGATTTTTACTTCTTTTTTTCCCCTTTGGAGCTGACATTAAAACCAATTTATTAGAGAATAATTAATGCCAAAGTGCCAGGAGATCTTGCCCAGTGCTGTATCTGGAGGAATAAGAGCGAGTGACCAGTAAATTTGTAGTTGTACAGAGCAAGGGAATGCAATTTGGGAAGGGATTCAAGGGATCAGCTGAAGCTTTTCTGGCAGCTACTTCCTCCGTCAAATCATTAATTTTTGTTAATCCTCTGCAAAAATCTGGTGATTTGGGAACAAAATTTTACAAGTATTTCAGCAGAGCTTTAGGAGGCCAAATCCTATTACTGGATAATGGGAGTCTGGTTTCCCAGGAGCAGAGATGCTTTGGAAGTTGTGGGTTTATGTGGGAATTTCTTCTCTTTTCATTAGTGGATTAAAACCTACCCCACCCTTAATCCTGTACTGGGAAGTGTGTAAGCAGTGATACCAGTCTGGGAACCAACTGGAGCACAAAGCTCCAGTTACCATCCCTCCAGCCAACGGTCGCCCTGTGCTTTTGGGTTATTCTCATGACTCTCTGCTGGTGGGAACAGGCTGTCCTGGCTCCCACTGTGTGCCCAGTGCTGCTGTGGGCTCATCGGATGGGGCAGCCTGGCCCAAGGTGTTGCCTGCAGAGCCCCAAGGACCTCCCTGCTCAGAGACAGCCCCAAAAACTGCAGCCCAGGAGCACCAATATTTTAGAGGTGTTTTGGTGGAGGGAAAAAGCTCTTTTTTTAAAAAAAAAAAACAACCAAGTTGTACCTGTGGGAATCAAGTCTGGTTTTCACCTGTTTTTCAGGCTGCCTGCCCTGAGGACAGTTACAAACAAAGCCAGGAAAACTATTTTGAGGAAAGGCACAAAACAGGGAATTAAAAAGGGGAAAGGACTTAAAGCTGCCAACAGGAGCTTGATGGCCTGGACCGCTGCTCCTGCCATGGCCCCCCCGTCACCCTCGGTTTTAATTACAAGCAGTCAAACTGTAAAGACCTTAATGGACATCTTAATTATTGCATTAAAGTTTGAAATGGAAAATTCCTCATTACATGCCATGCAGTAGGTCACAGCCGCAATAAACGGTGATATTTTGCTTGTTACGGTGCTGGGTGCCCTTTGCAGAACGCGGTGTCTTTGGGGCATGTCCCAGCCCCAGGGAGCTGGCAGGTGAATGTTAGATCAGTTCTCTGCTGTGAGAGCATCTGCTTGTGTTTTCAAAGCTAAAGTATCAGCAAGAAGTGCTCTTTCGCTGGTTCTTTTCTCCTTCAAATAGTGTTATTTTGCTCCTGTGTTTTGCTTTCCATCTGCTTGAATGTGTTTATTGATTTAGTGTTATGCAAACTGCAATAAACCAGTATCCTTCCAGTGCTCCAGAGCCAGCTATTGAATGTGTCCCAAACAATTTAAATACAAACAGACCCAGCAATTGAATATGCCCCAAACAATTTAAATACAAACAGACCCATCAATTCCAACCCGCAGCAGCAATAGGATGTACCTGGGATTACTTGGGCTTTAAACCCAGTCCCAGCTTCCCAGTCCCCTTTGCACTCTCCCAGTCCCTGCTTGCTCCGGGCAGGTTGGAAAGCTGGGATCCAGTCTGGCAGGTGGGGCAGCCCCGGGACCCAGACAATTTAAGGAATGTGGCAGAGCTTGTTCTTTTCTCTCAGAACACAGTTGCAGGATACCATAAGAACAGAGTAGGGTTTCAGGTGGGTCTGGGGCTTCTTGGAGCTTTTCAGGTCAAAATAGCTTACGTGTGTGGGTGTCTGGACCTTGCAAAGAGGAGGAAAAGGGCAAGACAAGTTGAGAATAATTTGCATTCTGCTAAATTATCGTCAGCATCATTTTCATACCACAAAGTTTCATGTTTTGTTCGGAGCACATTGAGGAGATAATTAGTGGATGCTTAGTTCTTAAAGATATTTCCTCATTTACATGACCTTACAGATGAGGTTTCAAAATGCTTTTAGTGGCTAGTTCACCTTTTAAAATGCACTCCCAATTTTTTTCTTCCCCTCCTACAACGGCAGGATTGCCAAAGGAAGAGGGAAAGCAAATGCTGGGACAGCAGGTCCTGGGACCCCCCAGAGCAGGCTCCAGCGGTGAAAGCCACCAGCCAGGGCTGCTCCTCGCTGGGGCCAGACTCTGTTCACTGCCCAGCTGTGCCAGCTGTACCAACTGTGCCAGCTCCACCAGCCAACCCATCTGTACCAGTCAGATATCTGTGCCAGCAGTGCCAGCTGTGCCAGCCAACCCAGCTGTGCCAGCCATACCGGCCAGACTAGCCGTGCCAGCCGTGCCAAACCATCCACACCAGCCATACTATCCGTGCCAGCTGTGCCAGCTGTGCCAGGCTCCACAGCTCTCCACGACCCAGGAGCTGCCACATCCCAAATCTCACAGCTCCCTCTGTTGGCATCTGGTCGAACCTCTCAGCGAGGATGTGAAAAAGTTGGCAATGCGTGTTTTTTTCAGCCCAGTCTCCAGGTGGAAGTCGATCTGTTCCGTGGGGGGAGATCCCACCTAACCAAAGACTTGCTTGGGTTGTGCTATGACTCCAACGCCCGTGTCCTGGTTTCAGCTGGGATAGAGCTAATTTTTCTTCTTAGTAGTTAAGAATAGTGCTGTATTTTGGATTCAGTGTGGGATTTGGTATCGGAAGAATGCTGATAATATGCTGGTATTTTTAGCTGTTGCTAAGAAATCGAGGACTTTTCGACTCCCCGTGTCTTGCTAGTGTGCAGGTGTCCCAGAAGATGGGAACGTGGCCAGAGCCAAGTGGCCAGTGGAAAATCCCATATCATGCTCAGTGTATAGATGAGGGTTAGCCACCAAACTGGCTTATTTTCTTCCAGGATTGTGGTTTGGGGATTTTATCCTCTGGGATCACTATCTGGGAATGGGCTGGGCCTCAGTTGGTGTGTGGTGAGCAATTGCATCGTGCATTACTCGTTGGTATAGTCTAGTGTTGCGACTATTATCATTATTTTTTTGGTTTATCTCAATTATTAAATTGTTTTCATCTCAACCTACAAGTCTCCTTACCTCTATCCCTCCAATTCTCTCCCCAGCTCCCTGGGGTGGAGGGGAGGGCGAGTGAGCGGCTGCTTAGGGTTCGGCTGCCAGCCAGTTTCAAACCACAACAGATACTGGGCCATGTCCCCTGACTCTGTACTGACCACAGCTCTGCTGGAAACAGCTTTTCAGTCATTTTTCCTAAATAACTGGGAAGAAGATGTAGCTGGATGTACTCTGAGGTCCAATGTACGAGTACAGACAAGGCTGCTGTGAAAATCTACCAGATATTGTCCCAGTGCAGCCTCCCCAGCCCTAAGGAGTTAATCACACTGAATATACTTGAGCTCTGTCTGCCCCTTACTGATGACACAAATTAGCACCTCTGCATTCAAAGGAAAATCAGAGTGCAAACCATTCATTGCCTTTTACTGGTTTAGGTCCTTCCCTAACAAAAGCTCCCAGGCAGCAACCTTTGGCAAGGCTCCTTCACCAAAGCGATGTAAAATGGTTTCAAGACCACCAAAAAGGTACAAATGTAACAAAACCTGGGCCTCAGATGTACTTCAGATATTGAACTCCTTACCCAGTTTACAGAGGCAGACAATCTGGACAGCCCAGCACGGCGTTAGCTGGATTAGCAGAGAAAGCACAGCCAGCAACACCGCCTTCCCTTTGAAGACCTGGGTTCCAAATTCCCCAGCTCGCAGAGCCAAGGAGCAGCCAAGCTGCCCGGTTCCAATGCCAGCCATTTCAACTCAGCAGCTCTTCCAGGAGAAACGGTGCCACCAGCAAAGGGAACCAGAATTCACTCCTTGTGCTCCTGACCTGCAGCGCTGAACAGCCAGGGAAGATGTTTAAAAAAAAATAATAAAACAAATCCAAACCCCACCATTTTTTCTCGACGTTGCTCTAGAAAAGGCCGTGCAAACAATCTGCTCAGACTGGCCGAGGGACAAGGCTGGCAGAGATGCCTGCACGGCCTCGGGCTTCTTTGGCAAGCCTGGTTTTTGCGTTTCTTCTGTGCATTTTACCCGCTGGGTTGGAGGTTTCCCGGCAGCGTTCGCGCGTCCTGGCTCTGCAGCACCCCAGACACAGGGTCGTACCTAGGGCAGCAACCAGCCTTTTAGAGAGAAGAAAGCACAGAAGGAGAAAATAAGACTTTCTTCACACTCTGGCCCCCAGCCAGGCCTCCCTGGTCCTCCATCCTCTTGCGAAGACATCAGGCAATTGCATCTTTATCTCTTAATACCCCCAATAAGTAGCTCAGCTTAGCCTCGTGACACCCACTAGTGACGCTGCAATTAAAAGGGTTTTTTCACTATAAACCCAGTTATCTGGAAACTTAACGTGGCTCCAACGTATCTTCCAAGAGGAAATTTCACCAAAACAAAAGGAGAAGCAGGGGTTAATTATATATATATATTTTTTTTTTTTTTTTTTAAGGATTAG
>WTSP01004450.1:0-13977 GCA_025331215.1 Actenoides lindsayi | reverse complement strand
ACGGCGCTACAGTTGCATCCTGAGATTTTTTTTTTTATTTTTTTTTTTAATTGGTTTTTCTTTTTTTTGCATAGATCACTACTCTTTTTGGCTTGCCACTTGCAGCACCGCTGGCTCCTTCCTGACTTGCTGGGTTCAGGCGAGGTTCTAACGGCAGCGGCAGCTCTGCGAGCACGTTTCCCACCAGCCCTGTCGAGAGCTGCAAGAGCACCCAGTGCCCCTCAGCAGCATTTCTTAGGAGCCCGTTCCAAGCAGCATTTCTAACCAGATGGGTGGAGGAGCACGCAACCCATCCAAGGAACAGCCTGGGAAGGAGAAAGATTTGCCAGTAACATTCAAGCCTGATATCCTCCCAGACAGAAAAACTTCCTTTCGTCAAGTTTACCTTTTTAGTTCTTTGTTTATACAGAAGGGATTAGAAAAGCTGTTAATATTCCCCAATAAATAAGTGAACAAAATACAAAGAGGCAGAAGAAACAAGCCCAGAGAGGAGAAAAAGCCCTTGGAAGGAGGGTGCTCCCCAGTCCTGCCAACAGTCAAGGTCCCCCCAGCTGCCCACCATATCGGAGCCTTCTTAAAGAGCTGCTTCCAGGGAACTTTGGTCTGCTTGGATATCGAGAGGCCTCTCATTAAATAGTCAATGGGGATGATGAGTTCTGCGGGGAAGAAAGCATACAAAGGAAAGCTCTGATCAGTAATTTTCTGTGCGGCCGCAGGAAGCCCTGGGAGACCCCTACACCACTACCTTTCATCTCCTTCTGACCCTTGGTTTTTGGCTATCCCACCACCGACCACTCATGAAAACACCTTCTTAGGTTGAGCAAAATTTTTCCACTGCAGCCACAGACTTCCCCATCCATCCACTTTCACCCATTTGTTACATCTCTTGTTATAATTAAACAAAAATCCCTCGGGCAGGGACTGGGTTTGGATTTGGTGCAGCAGGGCTCCTACAGAACCACACTCGCACCAGTAATGCTGTAGCCAAGGTGTAATGGTTTGCCCATGTGTGGAATTACTCCCAGAGAGTTATTTGGGAAGAGATATCCCAGATTAACTCGTTTTTAAAAGCTCTATGTGTAGATGCTCTTAGTTTGGCATAAGGATCTTGCCCTGCTTTAGCTTAATCCACTTTGAAGATCATGCTCTGTTTGGTGTTTTCACTGGTGCTTAAGGGTGCCGAGGAGTCAGATCAGGCTCTCGACAGCAAAATAATCCAGTGTGGGACCTGGAACAGGAAATCAGCAATGCAAGAGCCCAAAGCTCTGTTTCTGGATTTAGCATTTTGGGGTGAGACGTGGCGTGTGGTATAGAAGACATCTGGAACAAAAGGTCTTTGTGTGAAACTAGACAGGATCTCAGCAAGGAGGGGTTTGCAGAAACTAATGGAGAGGCACCTCTCAGGTGCCACAGCCTCAGGAGCTGGCTGCAGCTGCCTCATTTCTCTTACCTTTCTCACTCAGGAGGTACTTGCAGGTGCAGTAAACCCAGAGCAAAGTGAGCAAACCAGAGAAGTAGAAAACGCTTTCCCAGCCGTACCAGTCCAGGAGGAGAGATCCTGCACCACCGATCACCAGCGTCCTGCAACGGAATCCACGCTCAGGTTTACTGGTTCAGGCTGCTCCCTGGGGTGGATGCTGCAGGTCACTTAAAATAGCCACTGGTCACTGTGTCTGCAGGCACGGCCAGCCTGCCCAGTCACCTTGTGACTCTGCAACCTGCCCTGTCCCTGTGGGATCCTCAGCTGGGCAGGAGAAACCACTGAGGGACCTCACACTTGCCTGCCCTGCACTGAAACGTGCTCGTCAGGGAAAGAAAATGAGGCTGCTGGTGTGCAGAAAGTGTCTCAGAGAGTGTATAAATCAGCAAAAGAAATGAGGACACTGGGAAACTAAGTGAAGAAACAAGGTCTATATTTCTGTTTGGCTCTCAAGCAGCCCTTCCACTTAGAAAGGAACTTCTTATGGAGATCAGCATCGACAGGGAAGTTTTATTATCCCCATCTATCAGAGAGGACAGCTGACCAGTCTTGGGCTGACCCCTGCTCATCCTACTGAATCAGCCTGTTTCCCATAGTAATTAAATGTTGCAAACACTCTTCAAAGTCTGGCTCGAACAGAAAGAAGAAAAAACAAACATAAATTCTTGACATGCACGACAGCAACTGCCTGAGGCTTCCTCAGCTGCAGCCGGTATCCTCAAGGACCCAGGCATCCACATCTACTTTGGGCTGTGAGTTTTGCCTCCAACTATTTAGTGGCATTTCATCACGTGTGACGTCCGGAGACCGTCACTCGCTGCTCCAAGCCTTTTGAACTTACCCAAACTGTGAGCCCGTGCCCACTGTGCTGTAGGTGAAGGCTCGCTCGCTCTCCCGGACCTTCTGGGACAGCAGGCTGGCCAAGGATGGGAAATACACCCCTGCGAGCAACAGAGCGAGGCAGGGAGCAGTCAGGCTCCTGTGCTCTCAGGAGCAAATCAAAAGCAAATCTGAAAGATCCAAACCACCGAGACAGAGCAACGAAACCTTTGGTGAATTCAAAACAGGGATAGAAACTACAATAAGTGAATCCATCGCCGTGACAGGTTCGGTTGTGCCTTCTCTGTAACCCCCTCCTTCACCATCACCACTGCTACGGTAAATCAGTCGGTGTCCCAACAGTTCCCCAGTGCTGCAGCTCAGCAAGGGGGAAGGAAAAACATCCTAAATTATCCAGAAAGTTTTAGCAAGGACCAATTTTCCACAAGTGCTTTGATGGAGTTTTTAAAGGTAGGAAATCCAACAGGATGAGGGATGGTTTCAGAAGGCAGCAGCCCTTGTCTGGCAGTGGGATTTCGAACGGGGAATGATTTGTCAGTGACATTCATGTCACTGACAAATGTCACTCGTTTTTTTTCCTCGTGGAAGTTCTGGATCTGGAGGCGGCTTTGAGGCAGAGGATTGCTCAAACACACAGGAGGAGGGTTCATGCACACGACTTGCATCTGAACTTACTGCACACGAGCCCCCCTGTATGAAAAGCAGACAGACACACAGACACATGCTCGGGCACTGGTCTCACCTTGCAGCAGCCCCATGAGGAAGCGGGAGGAGGTCATAAAAACCAGATGGGCGGAAGTGATGTGGGTGAGCAGCGGGGTGAGGACCGTGAGGAACCCCCAGGCTGATGCTGAGAGGAGGAGGACTTTCTCACCTCCTATTCTGGAAGACAGAAAACACCTTATCAGCAACGAGGGGAGGGTGAAAGGGCAAAGTGCCCCAGCCAGGACTCAAGTGCTCTTCCCAGTTTAGACTGTTTTTAAGAACACCCTTTCAGACAAATTTCTTCTTCTCTTACAAATGACTTTAGCCCTCTGACCTCTTCCCTTCCCACCTCCTGCTTCCCTAGAGCAGGCAGTGAGCAGCTGGCCACTGGCATTTCTCTCACCAGGACACCAGCTGCCAGCATCACCCACCCAGCTCCAGTACAGCCCAGCCCCTGAGGCACCACTGCACTGATGTACTCGAGTTTCTGATGGAGGGGAAGCCCAAGATGCTGTCACCGTTCTGCTTTTCTTAACCAGTACCGGTGTTTTCTCTTCCATCTGCTCTTTCGCATCAGCTCTGCCTGTTAATATTTGAGTGGGGTTTTTTTTTTTTGCAGGCGTTTGCTTGCAAACTATTAAGGAACATAATTAAATAGCACAGTGCACTGCATGGATAATGGACTCCTTCCAGGCATGTGTTCCTCAAGAAAGATTGCATAGGAGAGCCCTCCTCACTAAGAATAGGGTGGCTGGGGAAAGGAACTCGAGCAGGTAATTGCTCACATCGTTCCTTACAGCTAGCTGGGGAAGTTGGTGTTTAATTGGCATGATAAAATGGAGACACTTGGGTTTTCCCAAACGTGATGGAAGCTGCAACGGGGGTTTGCTTGGGAAAAGATTGCACGAGAATGTAGCGTGGAAACACTGGAGGTGCTGAAGTGAAAACGAAGATAGACTCTGCAGATCAAATAGGGAAAAAAAATATATATGTATTCCTTGCAAAAAGGAAATATTTTCTTCTTGTGGTTAGTGATTGCAGCTAGAAACCCTTCCAAACGGCTGGGATTAAGCTGTTTGCTGATAGACAATCCTCCCAGCGAGCAGCAGCTACGAAGTCTGCAGGAGCATCAGCATTTATCAAGTTTCTAAAATAAAGTCTGCTTTACACCCACTATTTCTTTCATCAACTTAACATGTAAGCTTGTGGGTTTGCTTTTTTTTTTTTTTTTTGATTCCAGTTATTGAACCAGTGCTAAAAACAACCTCCATCAGAAAAATTATGCTGGTATAAAAGTGCTCTTCACTGTTTCCAGGTGCAAAGAAAACACACAAAAAACTGTGCTGGTCTGAAGTGTCCATTAACATGACTGTAGATCTCTCCTGGCAGCTGTTGCAGGAAGGATTGTGTGGACACTTCTTGCATTTGCTGGCAGCTTTGCCTGTGCCCTATAAGCACCGCAAGAATTTCAAGACCCAGGAATCTAATCAGTCAGTCAAAACTAGACATATTCTTTCTGAATCAAAGCTACAGACCCTGAGTGAGGCTGATGGAGAGATGTCAACTGCCTTTACAGCAACCTGCGGTGCCCCAGTGAGCTCGAACCCAGCCAAAACCAGCACACCCACAAAGCTCCTTTCCACGGACACCCTTTGCCCTCCCACCCCACCACTGTCCCAGGGTGAAACTCGGCACAGCCACTGGCAGGACTGGAAACGAGAGGTCAAAACCGAGCTGAGGGTTGTGAAGAAAGCCCGAGCAGAGGGAAACATGAGAATAATTTCCAGTACTGATCGCTGATGTGTCCTCCGATAATCTGTGTCAAGCAGTAGCCCCAGAAGAAGCTGCTGAGCACTATGCCGGACTGCTTCTTGTCCCAGTCAAAGTGGGTGCTCAGGGCGACGGCGCAGATGGGCACGGTGACACGGGCACAGTACAGCAGGCACGTCCCCAGCAGCAGCATCACCATCCAGACGCGGGACTCGGGCCTGCAAGGAGGGAGAGGAAGGTGGGGAAAGGGGCAGGTGGAATGGTCTGCCTGGGAGATCCAGGCACGGCGAGGACTTTCGGGTCTGACTGGGTTGCTTGCAAGCCAAGCCTGCCTGGGTAAACCAAAGGTCTCTGCAGTCCCCCTGTGGCACGGCGGTTCTGACGCTGAACATACTGCATCTGGTGGCTTTTAGGAGTGATGCCAACTTCCATCCCAAACGCTGACCCCAGCAGCAAAATAACTCCTGTCCATCGGCTGCCGGGTGGGACAGGCTGCTCGGGGCTCAGGAGGGAAAGGTGGAGGGAAACCTGGTTTGTTTGCTTTTTTTTCCCCAAACAAAAGAAACTGTTCTTTAAAAGATAAGGAGGACAAAGGAAAGGTCAGAGCGTGAGGTTGGAAGCTTCTGCATGAGACACAACCTCTTTGTTGCAAATATTTGTTATGTGGCATTCCTACCCCTCCCCAAGGTATGTGTTACCCTTCCTGAGCAGGAGGGAGATGGAGCAATTCTTTAGTGAGAGGTGAGACATGAGGGGGTTGAATAGCCCAGAGAGAGGAGCAAGATAATCCAGCCTGGCCTGATAAGAAGTTTTAAGATAAGACAAGTAATAGTATGTTAAAAGAATGTATTTCTTGGCACATGAGTACTCAACCCCAGGAGACAGGCTCCTGCCAAAGCTATGTGCTGGAAATAAGCAGGAAGACAATTTTCTCTCACCTCTGGAGCAGGGACCCACATTTTGCTGCAAACCTCAGGCCCCAGGTGCAGGTGAACCCTTCTGCCTTCCCACAGCCCTGCTGACATCAGCCTGGGACCCCCTCTGCCCGTGAATCACCGCGTTACAAGCTTACCGAGAACAGTCACTATTTGTATTATTCGGTTATTTTTATGCCCAGAGCACAAAGCACTGAGCAAACAGACTCTCTCTGCCCCAGAGCTGACTGGGGAATTCACTGTACTGGGGCACTGACCTCTGTGCTTTCCACCCTGCTAAACACCCCCGCCTGCAGCGCGGGAAACAACCCGGGTCACTTTTTCTATCGAACGGAGCATTTATTTCTCTGTCCTGGAATGGTGATAAATGTGGGTTAATCCCACCCAGCACAAACCCATTCATAAACGTGTCAAATGGCCCGGCACGGAGGGAGGCAAAGGAACAATGAAAAGTAAACCACGCCGGGCAGTCGTACCCGCTGGAGGTGAATTTATTGCTGCTTCCCAACGGGGCAGATAAGCAGCTCAGCGAAAACCTCTGGCAGGAGGAACTGGCAGCGTTTCAGTTGGCGCTTTGAAGGTCGGAACTGTTGTTAACATGCACACGTACCAAACAACACAGGAACTAGAAAAACCTCACAGAGCTTTGCTGGAGGAATAAGCGACCACAGGTTGACCCCCCCTCAGCCATTTCATCTGGCTGATGAACTTTCCCGCCTGGTCTTACACCCCAAAAGGAAGACACGCAGCAATCCTCTCTTCATTTGCTGCAAAACCAAAGGTGATTTGGTTCCACTCGCTATGACAAACCCAGAGACTCCTGGGCAAAGCATGGCCGGGTCGGACCAACCCCGGCCGGGCAGGAGGGCTGGGGTAGAAATCCCCCATCGGAAGCAGAGGGGGGAACCGGTGATGCCAAATGCTAAGGAGAGCCCTCGGAGGGCTTGTCTGAAGTTAATCCGGGATCAGATGCTTGCAGGTCTGAGCGACTGGCCCGTGCCTGCCGAACCAGTGCTTCTGCACTCGCAGAAATGGGCTGTTACCAGTCCCTGCCCATAGTCTCTCCCAGTATCTCCGGTGGCACAGCGCTGATTAATTCTGTGCTGTTGAACTTGCAGCGATTGAGATGACCGTGTAAAAAAGCAGCAGCCCACAATGTGCGTAGGTATTTCCTATTATTCAGCTGCCAAGAGAGTTTTCTAAATTGTGCTCTTCCCCCTGAAGCAGAGGGAGACCTTTCGGAGCTTTCTCGCTGTCTGGAGCGGGGCTGAGCTCTGCCTCTTCTCCCAGGGGTTCTGAGGAGCGTGGCAGCATTTTAATGGGATATTAGATCAGTGGTTCTTCCTTGGCCCTAAACCCTCTATGGCCGTGCAAGGTGTAAGATGGGGAGAAAAAGATCTGTGCAGCTCAAGCAGTCTTTGCTCTGCTTCTCTTTATAACACGGCCAAGGTCTGTTCCCTTCAGTGGGCGTTTGCAACTAGGAAAAGCAAAACCCATGCCCAGCAGTGCTGGTGTCCAGGGAAGGGGCAGGTGCTGATGGGTTGAATCCAAAGAAGCAATGAGCAGGCTGCAGAGCAGAGGGGCAGGAGGGGATGCTGTGACCTCCCAGCCTTTTTTCTCACCCCGATGAAGTCAGCCAAGCCCCCAGCCCTTGCACTGGGGGCATGCAAGAGGGTTTGGGGGTGGCTGGGGGGAGGCAGCCGGCACTGGGCTATCCAGACAAGTCCAGCCTGCCCAGGAGCAGGGTAGAAAGCACCATGGGGCTCCCTGAAAAAGCAAGACACTACTGAAAGCAGAGCTCAGACAGAGCAGTGGGAAGGGATTGCCAAGAAGAGACGTCCTCCTGACAAGCCTCCTCCCCAGCTGATGTTGTGACAGAACTCCAGTTAGAATTTTTCTTTTGACTTCTTTTTCAAAAGCACTAAGTCTCTGGGTATATGACATGGTCTCAACGCTCTCTGATGACTACTCATTCTATACATTTATATTCTTTTCCTATATGTTTAAATGCATCAGTAGAGACTTGGGCTCCAAAGAGGTGGGGAATATAAAGACAGCTTCAGATGACCACTGGCTCTGTGGGTAGCATATCCAGCTAGGAAAAGCCACTCAAATAATATGAGTGTCAAATGTAATCACCAGCTGCCCACACCCACCTGAAAGTACGGCAAGAATTATTTCTCTGCAAGGACAATCATGTGCTTGCATCAGAGGAAAGAGCTTTCTAAATGCATTTTCTCCTAATTATAGTTATCACAGAGGCTGCTGATGAGTCAATGTTCTGCTCAGTGCAAAACAACAACAGCAAAGGTTACAGGAGAAACCTCGACGAGTGCAGAGGGGGAAAAAATCAAAACTCTCCTTCAAAAATGAAGGAATAATGACCAATCAAGCAGTAGTTTTTGTAGGTACCCCCAGCCATCCGAGCAGCGGAGCTTTCCCAGCGTTAACAGACTAAATCCAATGGCTGCTTTGAGGAGGGAGGTAGAGATAATCCGGGCTGGAGATAACCAAACCGAGTCAGAGTAAACCACGTGTAAACTTGAGGAAGTCACAGCTGTTGGTGGCACCGGTGCCACCGTGCCCATCTCACGGCCACGTAGAAGGACCGAGCATCTCCCCACAGCCCGGTGCCAGTCCTGGCCGAGCCCCAGCTACGTGGGGCAGAAACCTCCGTGAGAGGTGGGGAGCCACCTCCAAATCATGGGCAGGCGAATCGCTGGAGCTTGTCTGGAGCCACCTAATTGACTGAATTAGGTGCTGTGTGATGGTGGCAGCTCCTAGCTGCCCAGCGCGGGCTCTCCTGACCTGCTGAGCCTTTCTGCTCACAGGAACCTGGCACTGCAGGTGCATCCCCTTTTGCATGTCACCCAGACCCTCTTCACCGCGTGAAGCAGCCATGCAGCTAGAAAACACTTCCTATTTCACAACCCTCTAACCACCACCCAGACAGACTAATTACCTCCAGCCCTAATGACTCTTCCTGGGTGGCTTTTTGTACAGCAGCAGCCCTATATTTGAGCAGCCTTGCCTGATGTCCCTCGGTTTTTCTCCTCCAAACACAGCCTGGGGAGCTGGGTGGTCACAGCTCCGCTTTGAAGCATTCAGTGATTCCCCTGGGACCTGGCTCCCACCAACCAGAGGGGTCCCTCGCCTCGGGCACGGTGGTTAAAATGGGTTTTTCAAGGATGCCTGAGAGCTTTAAAGGGGCAAAACCAAGCTGAGCCTTCCTGCAGTGGAAGGAGAGCCAGCAGCACAGGGTATCTTTACTTACAGTGTGTTTTCATACTGGAGGAATTTCTCTGGTAGATGCCACAGAGCAAATATTTATCCAACTTTATTTCTTTTGCCTTGCCTCCCTCCTTTCCCCTAGTCTGCAGGTCTGTTTGCAGACACTGCAGGTCACTGTTAGAATGGACTTGCTGGAGTTCAGGTTATCAATTAGATTACAGTTTAGTGCCTCCTTCAAGGCACGAGTCTGGACTGTCAGGTATTTTCAGGTGGCAAGAGAGCTGTGTTAGACAGCAAGACTACGAACGGTCTGTCCCAGCAACAGCTCTTGGCCAGCAGCCATCTCTGAAGTTTGTGGGTGTTTTCCATAACTAGAACTGGAAGTGGGAGAAGAACTGGGGGCTGCAGCTCCTGAGTTGCACCAGAGCTGCACCGTGGCCAAGGTGGGTGCGGGTATAGGCAGCAGGACAAGCCACCTACCCCCAGGGTACCTCTACTTCAGTTCTCCTCTGTCAAAAGAGACTAAAGATAGCTCTGAGGGAGATGCACGGAGGGTACATCAGCTGGAGCCACTTCCAGTTCCCCCAGTCTGCTCGGTCACCCCATCCGCCAGCAGCGGACTCACCTATCCCTGCAAGAACCCCAGAGCAGGGTGGGGACGAGCATCTGTGGTGGTACTGAGCTCCCAGCCTCACTGGAGGGCCACCAGCTCCAAACCAAGGGCACCCAGCAGCCCAAGCGTGGGGCCACCTCCCAGGGGAACGTCCCCAGCACGGGCAGCCGGTGTCTGCGGTCCCCCCCACGCCTGGTCACCTGCCACGCCGCAGCGCGGGGACATCTCCCTCCTCGGCACCTGATTCTAGACCCAGGGGAGCATCCTCACTTGAGAACTTCTCTTCCAGCTTACCTGCCTGTGGCTTTAATTTACAGTAACCCCCAACACAACCAGGGCCTGGCTGACGCGGTGTAAACACAGCAGTCGTGCAGACGCTCCTGGGTGAGGAGATAATACCCAGGTAGTTATTTTTTACCCGCTTTGACAGTCCTCTCACTTTTCTCTGGTTTTCTCAATAACAATTTCTCCTTCCCTCGAAAATCTAACACGCTTGTCAAGAGAGAGGTTTGGGGTTTTTCCCCCCTCCCTCCTCGAGTTGATTTTGTCATGCTGCAGACCGGCTCCAAGCTAATGATTTGTCACTGTCAGAAGTAGCTTTGGGGTTTAGAGGAGGTGGGTTTTTTTTTCCAATCCACCAGCTAGCAGCCAACGAGAGCAGCACAGAGGACACAGGGCTTTTTTTTTTTTTTTTTTTTCCTGGAAAAGCTGCTGGTTTCCTGTCAGCCTCCTGTGCACAAACTCCCTCCGCAGAGCCGCAGATGGCAACAAAGTGGTGTTCAAGCGAGCGCGGCTCTGGGTTTATTCCCTCTCTTCACTCCTTGCTTTCGGCAACAGCAAAGATGAAATTAGATTTCAGCAGCTCGTATGAGCTGGAAATAGTTGTTCAGTCCAGGTGGAGGCGGTGGGAAAACGTAATAATGAAGCGCACGCGTGCTTCGCACGCTGATCGAAGGGCACACATGGACCAGCCAGGAGTGAAACGTGTGTCCTGCTGACATTTTCCACGTGAAAAGAGGTTCTCAGCCAGGGCATGACTAAAACCAGGGTGTGGAACCTTTACAATAAAAAAAAAAAAACCCAACTGCCAAAAAAAAAAAAAAAAAAAAAAAAAAAAAAAAAAAAAAAAACCCAACAACCAAAAAAAAAAAAAGAAAGAAAGAAAAAAGAAAAAATAAAAGAGAAAAAAAAACAGAAATTAAAAAAAAAAAGGAAAAAAAGAACAGAAATGCAACTAAAGCTGTAACATTCTGTTGGCAAAAGACCAGGGCACAGAAGGCAACAACACAACGTGACTGTTGGCTCGGGGCAAAGAGCGTGGTCAGCCAGCCAGAGACCATCTTGTGCCTAGTGGTGCAACTGCTTTTATCTCTGGAGCTTAAAGAAACTGCTGTAATAATCCCTTGTCTTCAGATGTAGCCAGAGGCTGGGAGATGCAGAGTGGATTCAGGAGTCATTTGCTTCCCAGGACCCACTGACTTTTCCATGTTGCATTTCTCTCCTGGAAGCACCATCCAAAGTGTGATCCCCTTGTCTGCTGCTGGATTTGCCCATGGCTTTGTGTCCAACCTTCAGCAATAGATTTCTGCGTGCTTTCAGTTTGCCCTCAATTAAACCGAAGATGCTAAAACACATCTACTGCCCAAATGGCCCTGTTTTGGCACTAAGATCTCCATTACAAAGGGCTATCTAATGTCCAGACAGCTACGTAAATGCCAGGGCTCTTTCAAGCCCCAAACAGAAAACCCTGAGTGTTGTTCTTGGAAGAGAAGATGGGTGATAACGGAGCCATTGGAAACCTGCAGAGAAGTTTGGGAAAGGCAGCTGGAGAGGGAGGAGAAAACACAGGGCAAGAACAGTGGAAAAGGAAGGAAAAGGCAGTTGGAAAAAAAGGGAGGACAAAAGAAGAAGCAGCATGAACAAAGATGGAAAAATCAACCTGCCAAGATAACAGTTTATCTCTCCTTGCACTGACGGTGCAGACAGATCTTGGAAGGCTGCCTGGCATGTCTTTTGTCGGAGCCTGAAAGGAGAAGCCATGTCATTTCCCCCACTTGACAACACCTTGCCTCCATGGCAATAACTCACTACTTGGAAATGGTGAAAGCTAGTCGCTTGCTTATGCTGTTCAAGAACTGTCCACCAAAGTGATCCGAAACCACCCAGTGATGTATTTCGTACCACGCAAGCAACCTGCTCGCTTGATCTGGCGGATCGCTCCCCACCTCCCATTCCCACCCTCCCCCTGCCCCGTTTCCTACAGGCCAGAAAGCCATAAACCAGGGCTGCGACCACACGTCTGTGTCTCCCCCAAACATCAGGGAGGTGATCTCTGCACCTGAGAATTGCTGCAGCATAGGTAATGATCTGATGGGAGTTACCCATTACCCTGCTGCCCTTTCGCATTGACTGGGTTCTTTCCATGACTAGCAGCACTTTTAGGATAGTAAGAATCGTTCCAACATAGGTATATGCCTTGATAAATAAATCTTCTCGCTTGTTTTGGAAAGGGTTATCGAGAGTTTGCGTTTTTCAAAGAGATTCGTGAACCTGGAGGATTCATTCTGGCCAAATGTGTTTTGTTTGGTTTTGTTTTCTAGAGGAAAAACATCTAAATGGGAACTTTGTTTCACCAAAATTGGGCTGGGGGATCTTCCTCTCTCATCACTCCCATTTCACAGAGACTTAGGGAAAAGATAGAAAGGGAGAGACAGAGAGAAAAAAATTTTCCTAACTGTTTTTTGGGGAAAAGAATCTGAAAATTTTTAAGCAGCCCTAGTGCCAAAGATCTGCTTTTGAGATCTCCCTCCGTACTCTTGAGATGAGCATAGGCTTGATCAGACTTCCAGGTCTCAGACTGCAGGAAAAATCTCCCTTGGGATGGCAGTTTAAAGCCAGCTATCAGCCTGCTGCCACTGCAGGAAGCGATTGATGATGAATCTCAACTTATCTAATTGCTGCTGGACGGGGCAAATCCTTCCCTTGGCCACACATCCCGGTGCATTGGCACTGATGCCACCTGCCTCCGTGGCTGCCCCTCCACTCTCCTGCCAGGGAGAGCTCGACACAGGGTCATGCCGGCCCCAAAGGTGACAGGGAGCAGGTAGCCAGGAATTCCGTGGCAGGAATCCAGCCAGCCCCTTGGTTCCCCTTCCCGGCAGCGTTATATTGAACGACATTTCAAAAGCACGAGGACAGCACGGTGAAGTCCAGGGGCTCTCTCAGTTTGGAACAGCCACTGACCAGCTGCCCCGTGGCACTTGTGAATCATCATGTCACTCTGCCTCGGATGGGGGAAGTGGCAGATATTGAGGTCGCGGTGCTGGAGGACTTTCCCAGACTGGCAGAGTAGCAGCAGAGCCCCAGGAATCCCAGCTCGGTCCCTGGTTCACAGCTTCTGCTCCAAACCCAACAGCACCCTGCATGTGCTTATGCCCCCGCTGTTACAAGCGGTCACTTCGAGCTTATTAGCATTTTAAAGTGTTTTAATTCGTTCACTTGAAGAACAGTTTGTGCCATCTAGCTGCTGCCCAGCTACTATTCTAGACTTTATCTTAATTAATTACTATCACCAGTACAAACATCCCTGCTAGAACATTTAGATAAGAACCTCACAGTGGTTCCAACGGCATGTTTAAATAACCGATTACAGGCCAGAAATAAGCTCGGCAGCCTTTTTTTCGCTCCGTGTTTCACAGTAATTTCGTTTCTTCCCCCTTTCCACCACCGTCTGTGTCGGACCCCGTCGGGGTGAGACAGCGGGGACCGCCCGGGGCGGTGGGACCGGGTCCCCGCGTCCCCCGAGACCGTTCTCCGGCATCCCCGGAGGCAGCATCGGGACCGGAGAGAGGAGGGTCTCGGACCGGCGGCATCCCGGCCCCTGGCCCGGCGGGGGGCACCGAACACCTCCCGAATCCGCCTCTCCGGGTACCGGCTCAGGCTGCCTGACCCGCTCCATCCCGAGCTGCAGCTTTTCCGGGAGCTGCATCAGGAGGGGGGAAGCTGCGGCTGACCTGGCCCGAGGCTGCCGGGGGATCCCGGGGCCGGGAAGGGACCGGCCGCGGGGATACGGGGAGCGGTGCGGGGAGGTGGGTCCCGGGACGAGCGTCGCAAACAGAGGAGCTTTCCCTGGCTCGGGTTCAGCCTTACCTGGACCAGTACAGGTCCCCGCCGCCATCCCTCTTCATGCCGTCGGGCTGCGCGGCCCGGGGGCCGTGCTCGGCGCTGCACAGCGGCACATTCCTGCCGCCGGCACCCGCGGCCATGCGGGCAGCGCCTTCCGCCTCCGCCGGCTCACATCGCGGCGGCCGCCGGCTCCCACCCTCCCCCCCTTCCCCCCCCCCCCCCTCCCCTCCCCCCCTCCCTTCCCCCCCGCCCCCCCGCCCCCCGTCCGCCCCCCCCCG
>WTSP01004449.1:9742-27369 GCA_025331215.1 Actenoides lindsayi | reverse complement strand
CCTCCCCTGCCCTCCCCTCCCCTTCCTCCCAGCCAAGCTACAGATGATGGTTTCTCCCATGGGGTTCTCTTCAACATCTTGAGTGTATGCCAGTGTTTCAAACTCCTGGAGTGCTCATTAGCACCACTACTGCTCATTGGTTTAGGGAATGGCCTGCAAAGTTTACTCTGGCCTGCAAATCTCATTAAGTAATTTATATTGTTCCTCAAAAAATGCAGGGTAATAAGGAGGCAGGAAAGCTGCCAAAGGCTGATTAAGAGACAGTTAGCATATGTACCAATATGAGGATTTATTTCAACTAAATTTGTTGATGGAAGAGACAATGAAGCCTACAAACTATGGCCCAGTAATTTCATAAGATTAATTTAATTTATTTTTTTTTAAAGCCAAACCTCACTCTGATGTGTGTGATATATCTGTGATATTAATAAGACATTAATCACTAATTTTGAATGGAAACACTAAGTAAATCAGCTTTGAGGCAATGAAAGGGAAAGAAATACATTTTTCTATAGAAAAAAATATAAAGATATTTTAGCCAGTGAATGATTCTGAGAGTAAAGGTTAAAAAATCCCTCCTTAACTGACAGGTGAATAGTTATGATCATTTAATTGTTTCAAATGTCTACAGGAAATTCTCTTTCATGAGATGTATATGCGTTACAGAGATAAGTTGGAAACATTGTTAAGAAAATGAAGGATAATTTGACATGAATCTAGAGTATCACTACAGTAATTTGCAAGATTACACTATGTAAAAATATGGTAATTATTTAAATATTATTTACCTCTGGAGAATTAAAAGTATAGACCTCAGAAAACTTAATTCTAGAAGTGTAAACTATAAAGGATAGCTAAATAAAAAGAAAACAAAACACAAAAAAAAATTGTCCATGATCTGTACAGTGGAACTTTTATTGAATAAAAGTTCTTCAGTGCTTTAAGTATTTGAAAAGATTAAACATATAGGTATTTTGATTTCTTAAATAATCTATTGAGAAAAATTTCAGAATGACAGTTTATATCGGAATTTGTGATCATTAATCTGGCTTCATCTCATCAGCAATGAAATCTAACGCTCTGAAGGAGCACAAGTATGAATCTGTCCAGCTCTGCAATATTAATTCTGCAGGTCTCAATATATTTGCATTTTAAAATAACTGTTTACACATAATTTCTCAATTTGAGGTTTTTGGTTGTTGTTTTTTCTTGTGGAGGTGGACACGGGAGGGGGCACATTTTTCTTTCATTTTAATTGACAAAACAGTATTTAATATGTTTAGTATGTCTACTTTTATTTTGCAGACTCAGAGATAGTTTTATGATTAATGTTTAGGAATTACTGCAATAGATAATAATTTAGTAATTTAACTTCTTGATATAAACAAACCAGGATCTTTTTCCCGTATGCTTTATGTTCTGGGTAAAAGTTTTTATCAGTAGTTTGTCAGGAACTTGGACTTTAGGATGGTGAGCGCAAATATCTCTTGACTTGAACCTGATTCTCTTCAGTGAAAGTGTTTACTTTCAGGGTGTTTGTTATTCCAAGGAGATTTTGATTGTCTCTTGTAGGGAAAAAACCAAAAACAAAGCCCAAACAAGACAAACAATCCCAACTCCTCCCACTCACCCCCCCAAGAAAGAATTCCTTGTTTACCCAGATGTCTAATATGAATTATTTTTCCTATTATTTCAAAGAAGCGTTGTGGACAGACAAGAATCCTTTATTTTGTTTTACCTAAAAGTATAACATTTACTTTTATATTTTAATGAAATTATCTAGGCAAAGTATACATACTGTACATATAAAGTACAATATAATGCTTTTCCCAAGACTCCAGACATTCAGGTTCGATAGTATCCTAATCCTCTATAATTTTTGGTGTTAGAATTCTTCTTTTTGCTTTTAGAATTAATTTACCATAATGTAAATCCTGCTTTTCTACTTTTATGGACCCTTATTTAAACAGAAGAATTCATTGCCTCATAGTCAAGGTTTGTACTTTTTTCCCCTTATTTGTATCTTGTTACTTAGGCTTACTAAATACAGATCTCTGTCTTTGATAGTTTCAACCTGCAGTTTATTATTATGTTTTACCAGACATCTTTTCACCAGTGTGTGCAGATCTCTCTAGTTCAGAACTGTTATATTAGCAGGATTTATACAAATGTATACATGCATCTATTCCTGAGTAATAAAATGCTTATTGTATTCTGAATATGTATTCTGAATATATATTCTGTGTATATCTGAAAAGAAATATACATGATGACTTATCCATGTCCAGAAAACAAAAGGATCACCAACAGTTGTTGGGCAGGTAGATAAGTATATTTACACTGAACTAAACTCAATAAGAGTTAATAAAAGCTATGAATGGAGTTGGAAAAATGACTTACTTGAAAGGAAATCCAGTGTAAAATGCCTGCGAATGCAGTAAAAAATAAGTAATGAAAATAAATCGGATACTTCATATAGTACAATGTTTTTAGCACACATTAATGTGTCATCACAAATTAAAACTTGAACTATGGAAAATAAAACTGAAAAAAAATATTTGAATTATTCAACAGGCCTGTTAATTCTTTATGTGTATTTAATAAAATAGGAATAAAACTGAGTTTGAATCTGAACCTGTGCATGCTGCACCACAAACAAAACATACTAGCAATGCAATTGATAAAGTGATTATAATACAAAAATTAGCAAATACAACATGCAAAAGTAAACAGTGTAATGCTAAAAGTACATTTATGCAGTGTACATTACTTTTATTTATTTTATTTAATTTATCTAAAGTCCATAAATTGTTGCCATGCAAACATTAAGAAAGAACAGGAAAGAATAACTTAGGCTCCATGTAGCTAAAACCCCCAATGATAATAATTACTAGATATTCACAGTATCTCTTACAATTACAAAAAGATTGTTTTCAGAACAAGTATTTTTATAGATCACATACAACGAGACAGAAGGAGATAATGAGATGAGGGTTATATATGCTTTGGTGGGCTAGGTAGCTGAGTATATGGAAGTCAAACAAAGATTATCTAGAGATGTGCCTGCTCTAAGGATTGTGTCCGAAATATGCACCATGCTTTGCATACAGGTTAGAGATGCCACATTACAATAGAAACTGAAAAAAAAAAAAAAAAGTCATTATTAGCCTGAGGACTTGAACTGCTACTAGCTGTTAGGATCTTCTAATTTCCCTTTATTAATGAAATTCTGAGTCACTTTAGTAAAAAAAATGAAAGTCTGCCTTTTTTCCATGGGCTCTTCAGAAGCTGGATGACATGTACACATACATTCTGAGGCTACAAAAGAAAGTGAAAGATCATCCTGATGAGATGGTAAGAAAAGGATCTATCTGCATGTAATTAAAGTATAGAAATATATATGCTTCATTGAAAACACATTTACAAATGCAGCAGCTGCCAAGAAAGCAAATCTGAATAAAGAACACAAGTAAATATTCTCTTTTGGTTAGTTTTTCTTTCTTTGTTTGTTGAAAAAATTAAAAAAAAAATTAAAACTTTTTAAAATTTGTAAGCCATGTATTGTCTGTGAGTGTGATGACTATATATGAGTATATACAAAAGTTTGATCAGAAATTGTGTGATGACTTCTGAAGCTCACTGATAGCTCTTAACTCCTCCACACTGGATTTTCTATGTTTTTGCATTGCTATTTAACCTAGTTTAGATATCAAGGTTCCTGAAAAGCAAAAATTCAGAAGTCCAGTCAATTCATAAATACAATGAGATTTAAAATATCACGGGAGAGAAGGCACATTAATATAGATGAGTGTAAGCAAACATTTCCTTTGCTTGTCATATGAACTGTCTCTACAAATGCTAGTACCAATCCAGAAACTTCACAGTACAATGTCATAGCACTGTGTCTCAGCTAATAAATCCCTCCTCTCAGGAGGCACAGTGTTTTGCTAATGCCACCACGTGGCTCCTGGGTTATGGCCAGCATATGCCCTGCCAGATTGGATTGTGGGCGTGGGTAGAGCAAACTTATGACACACTGCACCTGCCCATGCAGAAACAGTGTCTGCTTTCTCAATATTCATGTCTGTTCCATTCTCACTGAGTCTGTGGTTTGAGAAGCTGCCACTGAAGACAAATTGCACTGAAGGCTGTGGAAACTGAAAATGGATTTTGATATGAGGGTCTAAGTGAAAAAAATAATTTACTGTCTCATTTTGAAATATTTCTTAAAATATTCAAGCAAATTATCCAAAGCTATTTCACACTGAAGAACTAGCATCATACAATTTCCCCATACTGGCAAAATACTTCAATAGATAGAAATTGAAGTAGTTGAGAATATCTCCATGTACATTTCTTTCTCTTAATATTTGTACACTACACTAATTAAAAATGTTTTTCCTACCATCTATAGTTTGCTTGTTTGTTTGCTTCATGTTTTAGGATGTACTTTTTCATTTCTGCATGGTTAGGGTTAAGGCATTTGTGTAATTTTTATACTTACATCAGCATGTATGCCAATAGAATAAAAAGGTTTCATAAACAGTTCCAAATCTTTGTACTAGGATTTAAGTCTGAGAAAGTTTTTATCCCAGGTATTTCTTGAAGATAAAATTATTTGAGATCATTTTCAGTGGCCTATAGAATTAGCCAATAAACAAAAATCAGAGCCTTTGATGTATAAACTAATGTTTTGTACATATTTGGTGTGGTTCCCACCCCCCCAGATCCATTAGTTTCCATGGAAACTATGTTAGCTGCTGCATATCTTTTAGCTAAATGTAATATGGGTTGCTTAAAAATTAAAAAAGGTACAGTTAGGAAGATTCTGAATTTGAATAACAAATTCTTCTTGTTCCTTTCATAACAAAATCTTTCACAGATTCACAGAAACTTAGAAAACACAAAATGTTTCTATAAATCACCGTACCACCTGGGGATCTTTTGCTGTAATATTTTGTAAAAAGTATACTTATGTTGTGGTGTCTTTTTTTATTGGTTCTAATCATAAAAAAAAAGAAGAAACTTGGAAAGTAGGGACTAAAAAACACACACGCAGAAAACAAAAAAAAAAGGAAGGAAAAAAAAAAAAGCGGACTTGAAAGTTTTTTGTCTAAATAACAGTTTGTACTACTTATTCACAGATGCCTAAAACCTAAAACTGGTTGAGAGGGATTTATTTTGAGTGACAGAGTCATCTCACACCTGATGTAATTCTTTATAATAAATTCAAATTCTTTCTGGTGTTTTTATATACACCTGCCAAAAAATCTTATCTAATATTAAACTCCTGAAGAGGTTAGAAAAAAATTCCAGCAATCATATGTTTTAAAAAGTGAGCTAGATAGACATGGAGTACCTAAATGGAGGTAGGAACTGATGAAGAAGAATCAAATGCATATTCTGTATTGCTTGGAAAAGCTGGCACTTGTCTGTCTGGTTAGGAATAAAGATGACATGATTCCAAACCCTTCTGTATGCAATATTTTTTTCGGTTAGATAAAACTCCACCTACATCAGTGATGAGGATGTTACTTTGATCATCTTTGGCGCTGTCAACAAAATTTTCCCTTGTCAAAAGCAATTGAAGAAAAACTACTTATATAAAAGTTTTTCATTGTAGAACCAAATTTGTCATGAAGTTTTAAGCTCTTAACATATTTATCTCTTAAAAGAAAGACTATTCCTCGTAAACAATGTATCTCTGACTGTGAATCCCAAGCACCCATGTGTATCATTCTCTACTTATACACATTTTTATTATGAAAAAGACCCTTAAACATTGAATATTTCAATTCTCTTGACAGAATTTACTGTTGTCAGGGGCTTATGTACATTTCAGACATAGTTAATCATTTATTGATTAAACTTCATAGGTTTGTAAGGTAAAAATTCCTAATTTCTGAAAAAGAGGAAGGAGAAAAAGGAACAAATGTATGTCAGCATAAATGTGTTTAGAAGAAAGGTGTTACAGCATGCAGTACAGGAAATCCTAAATTCTTTGTATTTTTGGACCAATTCTTTTAGTAAACTGTGACAGACACAAGGCTGATGCAGGACTTTGAGAGTGTATTTGGTTAGAGAAAGAACTGTCATTGTATGAGGCAATCTGTATGAATTTATAATTTCATTTCATAAAATTAAAGCTCATTGGGATTACAGTATCAGTGCTGGAGGGCAAAATGGAAAGTTCACGAAATTTAGATAGTATATTGATATAGGAATAAAAACCAAAACCAGTCCAAGTATTAAGTCACAGACAATTTATGACTTTGACAGGTTTTTCAGTAGCCTTAGTAAATTGAGTTTATCCATCAGCATGTGTTCAAGAAACACTGCTACTGTAACCTGTGAGATGTTTAAATCTGTTCATATAATGCCATGATAAATGTAACTAAACAAAAATGAAGTGCCAAACAAATGGTATGAGTCAACAGAAACACACACTTATTCTTTATATAACAGCTGATCAATTATACTGGGTCAGAATCTTGTCCAAAGCACAATAGCTTTGTTTGAAATACATTACTCATTTTTAATTGCTTTCAATGGCTTTAAGTGGTTTGATTTTTTTCTGATCTTTTTCACCTTTACTCTAAGACTGAATGCATTTGACTGTGGCTAGTGAAAAAACTTCTTTACTGTGAGAGTGGCAGACCACTGGAACAGTCTGCCCAGAAAAGTTATGGAGTCTCCTTCTGTAGAGACATTCAAGACCCTCCAGGATCTGTTCCTATGTGGCATGCCCTAGGTGTTCCTGTGTTGGCATGGAGGTTGGACTTGATCTGCAGAGGTCCTTTCCAACCCCTACCATTCTATGATTCTATGATACTACTTTTTTGTAGTCTTAAGGCATTTCTTGCTTTTGAGAAATTTTAAAATGTTGAAGTATCAAAGAGTAGTTGAATTTGTGTTCCCTTTATTGATTTTAACATCTGTCTCAGGACGACACATACAGTCTCCTTTCTGAATCTAGGATTTTGAATTTGATTATAAGTTGTCTGCTTCACAGTTATGGTACCCTTAGATGTGGAATCACATTTCATGAACAAGTATTGTGCCCTGTGAAGTTGCTGGGAGCCAAGACACTGTGCAGCACAGCATTCAGGGGACACTGATACTGTGAAGAAATAAGGGCTTAATGGTGCAAGAGGGTCAGTGGGTAGATTTGGTTCTGATTCCTACTTCTTTCTATTACGTATTATTTTATTCAGTGGTTACCTGAACAATTTATGAACTCAGGAAGCTATTCCCACCTGAGTGTCCTAGGATGAGATTACATAGGTGTGTGCAAGACACAGCACTTTACTTTTATGGTTTAACTGGTATCTAGATGCTTCCATAACAATAAAGATGACAATGACAGTAATGATGAATGCTATACATTATGCTAGCCCTTTGATCCTCAAAGTATTGAAATAGAGGCTTTTTACTAGTTTAAAAGCTAAGTAAATTGATTCCATTAGTGTCAGAGTTCTACATGTTCACTCCATTTTCTCTAAAAATTCTTTTCAAAGGAGCAGTCCAGTCTCCACACAACAGAATAGTGCAAGAAAATAACAAACAACATTGCAAGATAAATTGAAAATATCTTTGCCACACCTGTGATATAGCTAATTCAGTGTATAGATGGATCTCTTTGATGCATCCTAAAAATTGATTTCACTGTTAGAAAGATTCTAATATGTGATTTCACTATTAAAAAGCAACTTTGTGTTCCAACTTTGTTCTACAATAACTTCTAAGACAGCAATCAATCATGAGTCCTTTACTGCTTAAAATCAATCAACCTTGAATACATGCAGAATTAAAATTCATATATCAGATAAGAATATATATACTCCACAATAATTTCTCTGTGCCCACTTACCCTATAAAATGCATATAAGTTCTGAATGCTGTGGAGGGATAAACAGCATCTTTCCTCATTATAAGGAAAGTCAAGCTTAGCTTAAATTTGAGAGCACTGTTATTCTTAAGTATTATATAACATATACTCCTGCCTATAACTTCTACTGTAATTAATAGAACTAATGTATGTGAATCAAACAGATAGTGTACCCTTCAATAAGAAAGAAGACCATTTTTTAAATTAATATTTTACAGGTCAGAGATGGGATTGTAGCCTTGAGGAAGAGAATTAATTTCATTTTAAAATAAGAGAGAGTAAAAATAAGAAAGAAAAAAAACCCCTACAGACACTTAAGTGGCCCACTGATCAATGGTGGGAACCTGAGGCTGTATGCTAATTAGGTCCCTTAGTTGGCTGTTATTTCTAAACTAGAGGGTGAAGTAATAACATCATTCTTACCATTGACACAGTACTATTAAGTTACAATTTTTAGCCTCTTTCCCAGTGCTATCACTACTCTTTGTGCACATGCACACATAGATTTATCTCTTTCTTTTCATGTGTAATAGGATAAATCTGATAAATGTCATATTTATCAGATTTATTCATATTACATATGATATTTCTGTCCACAAGGCAGCATGATCCTTTCTGTTCACAGTTTAAAAGAGTGAATTAATTCCTAGATGATAAAAAAGCATGCAGCACTGAAAATTATTAACAAGCTGTCCAATATAAGCCAGACTCCTGGTGGCTTACCCAGAGAAGCAAGGAAGTGTGAGACACATTAATTCTATACCTATGTTATCAGTAATCAGGCTAAGTATTTTCCCATGCCCTCTAGACAGCAGTATAAAAATATCCCAAAATCTTTCACGATCTTTTTCCATAATGCTTGAACATCTTTAACACTAAGAAAAAATATTTGTGGAGCTTTTTGATCTTGTTATAGAAGATAAAAAAAGAGAGCGTGATTTTTGTTGAAGTTGCTTTTAATGACAAGTTATTTACTGGAAGCAGCTATTTTCTGTCTGGTTTTGGTGCAGAGAGATAGGTACCTTAGAATAAAATTCTACCTATCTGCCTTAGAGGTTTATCTTAGGAAGGACTGAATTACAACATGGAAATGCCTAATTCTCCTCATATTTGTAAACGGACTATGGAAATGATCTGATACTTTTGGAAAAGAAACCCAGGTTTCAGGCAGCTAAATTGAGACTGAATAATTTTGTTGGTAAGTAAATAAATAAAAATAATCAACAGAATGAAGAATGTAAAAAATCACCAACCAACCCAAAAAGCGCTATACACTGTTCAGAAGATCCTGGAAAAAAATTACTGACAGTTTTTCATTTCCATTTCACCAAATGCTACTAAATATTCCCAATGATACAACTTTCCTTCTCCCTAACATTCATACATTTTACCTGTATATCATAAATGTTAAATGTGATTGAGAACATAGCCAGGGTGTGGAAAAGCCAGATATTTAATACCAAAACTAATTTAGAATATTTAACTGATTTTCTATGAAGAATGAAGTGATTGGAGTTTGATATTAAATTCTGTCTCTATCTATTCAGACAGATAAGTATTTATTCAGTGAAGTCTGGCAATGACAAATTAAGTCTATATAAACCAAGAAGAATGAAACAGAATATAGTTATTTTTAAATTGTGAATTTATTCAATACTCCTAATTTGAGGCAAGCAACAAAAAAAATACCAAATATACAAAGAAATTCTTGTGTTGCCATTGCATTTAATATTATCTAATCTTGTAATAATGGTCAAAGTTACAGTTTGACGGTTTAAGAACATCTGTTACTGGAAAAAATTAGAGTGTGTAATTAATGAAGTAAGCACTTTGTTGAATTCCTCTGTTAAACATTTCATTTTATATTGCTTCTGAAATCAAGATGTATTTATTTCTCTGAGTTGTCTATTTTTTGGGTTGCTGGTTTTGGTTTGGTTTTGGTTTTGGTTTTTTTTTTATTATTTATTTTGGAAAAACTAAATACAAATCACCCTAAAGCTAATATTTCCAATGAAGTTTCTGTCATAGTTTAAACCTGGCCAGCAGCCAAATACCACACAGCCATTCTCTCATCCTTCCCCATTCCAGGGAACAGGGGTGAGAACTGGAGAATTAAAAATAAGGAGAATTGTATGTTGATATAAAAATAATTTAATAATTTAAATCTAATAATAATACTAATAACAGAATATTGAAATAAGTAATGCAAAATGCAATTTCTCACCACCTGTCAACCAAGACCCATTCCATTCCTGGCTAGCAAACCAGGAGGACAAAATTCCAAACCCACAGTCCCAGAAGGGAGAGAGACACAGCTGCCCAGTTAACCCTCATCTATATACTGATCATGATGTTATATGATATGGAATATTCATTGGTCCATTTTGGCCTGTTACTCTGGCTATGCTCCCATTCAGACTTTGGGGTACCTGCACACCATCAAGACAAGGGAAGTTGAAAAGTATATATCAGTATATTATCAGCTAATTTCTCATACCAATCTCCATACTGAATCCAAAACATAGCACTATTCCAGTTACTGAGAAGAAAAATCAGGTCTATACCAGCCAAAACCAGGAAAGTTTTCTAGAATTATATTTTTGTCAAGGTTTAGGGTTAGAGCCATCCACTACACCTATAACAGACACTCTATGTTAACACCCCTCCCTCCCCAAAGGGGAAGAAAAAGGGAACAAGGGAGAGAGACTTAGTGTTTGGAAAAGAAATCCAGACTAGCTTTAATGAAAATGATAATAATGGAATATATACAAATATATACAAAAACAGTATCAAACCCAGACTCCCCTGATGGCAATTACATCACCAACACCACTGATGCTGTGCAGCAGGCACTGGGGACATCCCAGACCGGACTCTGCAGCAGACAGGAACCAGATTCAGGAGCTGGATACTGGAACTGGATTCAGGAATGCATGGATTGGGATTGAAGGCAGAACAGAGTCCTCCACGGATGTCAGCCATTGAAGAAGAGAGCTTGACCCTCTGGATCCCTCATATTTATACCAAATATGACATATATGGGATGGAATACCTCATTGGTCAGTTTAGGGTCACCTGTATGGCTACTCTTTCACACAGGTGTGGCTTTTTACTTTCTGCACCCCTAACATGGTACGCAAGATCCAGCAGTGGCCTTGGTCTGCACAACAATCCTTGGTAGTAACTAAACTTGGGGTGTTATCACTGTTAGATACAGATGCTGTCTGTGAAAACAGGCTGCTAACTTCACAAAGTGCAGTTAGTTGGAAGAATTGAGCTGAAAAGTAGAATCACTGAACAGAATTAGTTCTATTCTCACTCAAACCAGGACAATTGTCTTCTGTTTCTTTTAGTCCTTTTGAAATGTTATATTTTGCTAAAGCAAACAGTACCATTCAGTATTGTTTAGAAAATATTTAGCAATTCTCTATAATTACTTTCATTCAAGTTTCACCCAAGTGCTTTAGCTATGACTACCCATTGATTTCTTCATGTAGGTCAACTTTCTAGATTCTACATTCCTAAAAATATAATAAAGAAGTAATTTTTTTTTCCGAATTTCCTTTTCTTGTTCTTAATTTATACTGAACTGATATGATTACTTCTTATTTCAGCAGCTTAAATACAATTTAAAAAAACCCCAAAGTCTGCTCTACAGAAGAGAAAAGAAACATAATGATGAACTCCCACCTCCCCCAGTCCTCCTCATTGCTGTCAGGGTCAGGACAGAGTGAAATGGAGTTCAGCATGAGGGCTCAGACCAACAAATGTGGTGTCTAAACATCAAGGGGCAATTCAGGTGTTTAACACACTGACCTAGTGCCACTTGGGCTCTCTTACAGACCAGTAGCCTATGGTTATACATGAAACTTGCACAGAGGGCACAGAGGGCATCTCACATTGCACTAAATGCTGCTTTTAATCCTGGCTGTAACTCCTACAAGTCCACTGTCTCCATCCATGAACAGGTAGCTCACACCTGGCTACACAGAGCCAGGTAAACAGACATAACACCTCACATCTCCATGAGTATACATGGAAGAAAAATGAGAGAAGAAGAAATGGCACCTTTGCAATTTAGAAGTCTTTCACTTAAAAAAAGTAACTCATCTATTAATGTATTAAAAATTTTCAAAAATAAAGTACTGAAAAATAAGTCATAATTCTCCTCATCCTTCCATTATATGTATAAACTCATGTGAGTTGTCAAACTTATATTGATTTACTTGTTTTTTACTGGTTAATATCAATATTATTGTCAAGAAAAGCACAGTTTCTTCTCTCCCAAACTTCCATAATGGCAACTAAATACTGAATATTAGCTAATCTTGTTAATCATAGCCTTTTATAGATGTCAATATTATGCTCTGCAATATATCTTTATACTCACTGTGAAAGTTTTTCCAGTGTCCTCAGTTGTCAGTTTTAGCCTTCAGAAGCTGCGGAAATGATACTTTTTTTCATACAAATTTACTGTATTGGATTTTTATTGCATACCAATAGATTTTGCACTGTCTTATAAGAACTTTCCTAGTAGAATTTCTACTGATCTTAGCCTGCTTCCTTTTATTTCCTCTGGATCATTGCAATTGAAAGAAGACAGCAATGTCATTTTTAATAATTTTTTTTTTTTTTTCTTTCATGAGGATAAGTGAGTACATATGGGAGTTGACTTTTTACTTTCTTTGAAAATAATTTTATGAGCATGGAACTAGGAATAAAAATAACTCCCCTTTTCAACTCCTATCAAGAAGAGAAAATGAGAAATTTAATCATCTTGAACACAGTGCTAAAACAAGATGTGGTTTGTCTGAGACTCCCTAGAATCTCCTTTTTGTGATATATATGAAAATTAAATTAATCTTAATTTCACAAGAGGGATATTATTTGACAGAGAGGCATGAAGCATGCTGAAGTTTCCCTCTGTTGCGTCTGATCATTTTGATCACTTTTATGATGTAAACAGGAGGCTCATCTAAAATTTCACACTACTGCTAAAATTAAAAAAAAAAAAAAAAACAAAAAAAGAGTGACTTCAAACTAACAAACAAATACAGATCCAAAGTACTTTTCTCAAAATTGAAAATAATTGCACAAACCCTAAATATTTGGGATTTTTTTTAGATTAAGTCAATTTCAACAACACCAAAAAAACTCTTCATGAAATATGCATTTGTGTTGAAAATACAGCTTAGTTTCAAAATGCAGTTGACAGTTCATATTTAATAGATATAACTGATCTTTAGAGTAATGGTACTCATTATAACTAAATTCTACTTACAGTATGCTACACATTCTGATTTCTCTTTACCTTTTTTTTTAGCTGTATACCTCTTTGAAATTTGTAATTATATTACATTTACATAATTATAACAGATTTTTATTTTAGATGAATTTAAAAAGGGAGTTTGTGCTTTGGGGAGGAAGAGGGATGGTGAAGATGCAAATAATAAATAACAACTTTCACACCTTTTTTGTCTTTTTTGTAAATCACCTCCCTTCCACAAAATTTCATAAACCATCTTTATGTTAGTAAAAAAATGTAATATCACCATTATTAAGCTATTAAAGGTGAAGTATTTCCAAACTACCTTTTTCTTTCAGTTACTGGAATCCTGTATTGTTTCATTTTCAGCACTTACCATTTCTATCTATTCATACTTAGGTAAATCCATTTTCTTAAAGACAGGCAGAAATGATTTTTAAGGTCTAAATATACCAAAGTTCAACCTCATTATGTACAAGTAATATTCAGTGCTCAAACATACACCTGTATAATAGAAAGTGATGACCTCACATTTTTGCAGCACTGCGAATCTCATGATCATTTAATATCCATGGCTAACTGCTTGTGAGTCAAGCACTGCTGGCCTGCTGGGATTCATTTTAAGTGGACTGTGAGTTACCACGGCAGATGCTGCAAACTAATGATGAATGTCAAATCATTAGTATAGTTATTTTGCAGTTCTTATCATCATGAGAGAGAGGAGGGGTCCTATGTTTTGTTTAGGAGTGGGTTTTTTCCCCATTTTTTTTTTCTTTTTAAAACAAAAAATGTCTTCCTTGCTAGTTTTGATAATTGAAGACCCATCTCCTTTTTCTTCTGGAGACATCAAGAAGACTGAGAAAAAGGTTCTGTTCTTGTTGTTAAATGGTTTTAATTTTTATAATGTCCTATAAGTTGTAGAAAAAACACTGGAAATAATTATTTCAAATTAATAATAATTTACCTGTAAAATACCTAGGTATTTAATAGGTAATATATAATATATAAAATATTACATTAATAATATAATACAATAACTCAAAATTATAACTAAAATAATTTATATAAAAAATTCAGACAGTCATTTCCTTAGCAATTCTTTCCACTGCCATGTCATAGGACTTCTGAGATATTAGGTTTTCCAAGTAAAACATGTATCTCTTCTTCTGTGCCTCAAAATTCACCTGTTTCAGAAGTGTGGAATTTTTTTTATAGCTATATTCTCCACTTTAGAGCAGACACCTCAGATATCCCTTCTGACCAGAAGTGTAGTAAATCTGACAGATGGAGAAGGTTAATACCTCCTAAGGTACCCTCAAGTTTTACTACTCAAAGCTATTAATTCTAAGAATTTATTCAAAGACCAATAGACAGCCATAGAAAAATGAACCATATTAAACTCACACATTCCAAATAATGCAACTTTTAAAAGAATAAAATTGTATGGTTTAGTTGCTATATGATTTTAAGTCCAGTAAGAAATGAAATCTAAGTCCAAATTTAAAACAAATTTTAGCTTGAGAAAATTTCAATCAGCTACATCATCTGCATACTCTAAAAAAGAAAGGTCACAGTTTCTAAACAGATGGAGAAAATAAAATGCTGTGTTACTGCAGTAGTCTTCTAGTCAAGATATGTAATGACACCTAAGAAACACTTCTGAATCAAAAGGAAGTATTTCTCAGGTTTTTCCTACAAGCAGGTCTCCCTTCAAGTCTTACTGGGGTTTAAGCAAACTGAAGTCTAGGACCTTAGCCCACTTTAGGATGTTACATAAACAATTAAGTATAATATGATATGAAAACAACACATCCCATTCTTCCATGCGGTCCCAGGTATATGTTGAGAAAGAGGACAGAGAAACTATGACAAAGTGACACTCTGTATGTAATAGCTCTTTAGGAAGATTAATACCATATAGTTACATACAGATCCCATTAGAAATATCATCAGTATTGACACAATTAATGAATCTAAGAACAAAAGCACCTGACTCCCATCCATTATTAAATGAATTCTTTGATGATTATGTTTTAAATCAGTATTGTAAAGTTCTTGATGTAGATGAATCAATCAGGATTTATTAGTGTTGCTGTGCTGTTAAAGAGCATTATTTTATCAAAATAAAACTAACAAAAATTCAAGACTTTATCACCATTGTGAGAAAGGTACAGTTTTAGATCCAAAAATTCAGTCTGAAGCACCTTTCCTGGTATAGAATCCTATCACATGATCACAAAATCACAGGATAGCTGAGGTAGGAAGGCACTCCTGGAGATCACCTAGTCCAACCCTCTGATCAAAGCAGGGTCATATGTTGCATGTTGCTCAGGGCTGCATCCAGTCAGGTTTCTGCTGCCTCTAACAGTGGAGACTCCATAACATCCCTGGGCAGCTTGTTCTGGTATTTCTTTACCTTCACAGAAAAAACATTTTTTCTCATGTTTAAAAGGTATTTCCTGTTTTTCAGTTTACACCCATTGTCTTTGTCTTTTCACTGAGCACCGTTCAAGAGTCTGACTCTGTCTTCTTTACCGCTATCCATAAGGTATTTATAAACACTAATAAGATCATTCTAATTCTTCTCTTTCCCAGGCTGAATAGTTCCAGCTTTCTCAACATGTCAATACATGTCACATGCTCCAAAACCTTAATTATCTTTGTTGACTTCCATTGGCTTACATCAGTAGGTACGTGTCTCTATTTCAGAAGGGACCCAGAGCTGCACCCAACACTTCAGAAGTATCTCACCACTGTGAGCAGAGAGACCCACAAGGGCAAATATGTAGATAATGTTCAATTAGTGCACCAGGAAGGCCAAGGCCTTTTCTGACAAGCCGTTCTACACCCAGCTAGCTCCAAGTTTTCACTGGGGCATGAATTAAATGGTTAAGAGATCACGCAATTTGCACCTTAATGTAATGAGTTTAGATAAACCCATCCAAATGTTTAAACCGATGTACTGTGTTCATAGATGGCTCCAGACTACTTGGAAAAGATTTATATGTTTGATGAGATAGTTTTAATAATATTATTTTAGAAAAATAACACTTTTTAAATTATCTTTTAGATGTGTACATTTTAAATATTTTATTACCATGAATATTCCAATAAAGACAATAAGCAGTTTTGTTCATGTTTATAAAACTCCTATGAGAATCAATAACTAAAAATGCTAAGCTTTTTTACCCAAGAATGATAATGTATTCCAAAGATGAGAACTAAAACTGCTTGTTTGAGGACGTCTTAAGTATAAAACTCTTAAGAATTCATTTTGAGGCTTTTTGATATTCAAAACTAAACTTTATTCTTCTGACCACAATTATGTTAAATTCTATGCAGAAGAAATGCAGCTCATCTTTTAGTTGAAAACATATCCAAAGTTTGCAGAAGACCATTTTATTCTGCAGGGATTTGACTTAAAATACTATATTTTTTAAAAAAGATTGAAATTATTTTTTTTATATATTTTTGGAGACTATCTTGCCTTTCATGCAACTAAACATTCTGCCAACCTCCAAACATCTTTTCCCCACAGTCTTAGAAAAATTTCTGCTTATTCTCAAGACAGTCATCTCTCAATATAACACCTTTAAAAGAAGTCACTATTTTTCAGAATTCTTCTGTTTATAGTTAATGCAGAACTGATTAGTTTCTTTAACCATTCTAGGCTAATAAAATTAATTACACTTTCCCTCTTAAGGTTCACTATTACTGTTTTTTTTGTAAAAGAAGGCCAGCAAAGACTGAGTTTAATGTGGAATCCATCTTAATAAACATAGATGTACATACCTAAATTAGTTATTCAGCCTCCATTTATAGATATTACATTGATATAAAAATCTAAAAGCATGATTTCTCTGACTTATTTTAGCTCTTTGGGATCATAACCAAGAAATTTTTTTATTTTTTTTCCTGGCATTTAAAAAGGGAGCTGAGAGTGACTAGTTTGTTTGAAGGTGTTCATGTGGTAGACATTTATTCCTACATGAGCAGAATTCCATTAAAAACTCCTATTGTAAAAACAGTTCTACTTTTAAATGCTCCTTGTCTGTTGATACTTTACTGGTGCACAGGCTTTGTAGATGAGTATATAGCTGAAGTGATACACTTGATGAAATAGAGGAAGATTAAGAGAAAGGTGACTAGAATGAACCAGTATCTCCTAAATAGAATGTTATATTACAGTTGAAACTGCAGTACTACATGGCTGTCTAAATACCACCTAATAGTATTTTGCATAAATTGAATTTATTCTTTCATGGGAAGGCCATAGAAGAAGGCTGTGTCAATATAAATGGTAAAACAGGTGTAACCCTTGTCATTAATATATTGGATTCCTGCTTAAAAAAATGAATGTGTGATTACCAGGTCCCTTCTTTTCTCCTTCTTTCCTTCATGATTTCATTTACCTGTTGTAGTGGGTCTGCCTGAGCTGCTTTTCCCCATCCAGCCCTCATGCTGCAGTACTGG
>WTSP01004448.1:6407-29893 GCA_025331215.1 Actenoides lindsayi | reverse complement strand
CGGCTCTGCCAGCTTCGGCTCCATTCCCCCCGCCCTCCACCCCCCCCCAACCCGTGCTGCCCCCAATATCCCACCTCGGGCACCAGAAACTGCCTCGAATGTTGAAAAAATCCCATGCAGCACTGTTCTAAACTTTCTCACAATTTCAACATGAAAAGAATGAGAAATACACATTGCTCTGAGCAAAACAAGTTTAAAAAAACATGGTACCCTCATATTCCCCCAAGAAGTCCCTGGGTGACAGCTACCAGAGAAAAGGCTACAGTTTCAGCCTGAGACAGCTTAATGCCATCAAAGCCAGGGTTAGGTAGCAGTGATTGCACCAGCGTGCTGTCTAACATCTATCTGAAGGCTTTACAGTCACATTTGTGCTTGCCAAGACATTTCCTCCCACCAAACATTATATTTGCTATATCCCTCCCATCCTCATTTATTATCTTGTATTTTTCATGAATAGGAAAGACATTTTATTCTTCTGCTAATATTCTTAGCTCTTCATATTCTCTGTGGAATCACCTGCCCATCAAACTGGAGCTTTCAAACCTCCTGATCTGGCATATTGTAAAAAATTCAATTAATTTGCCCTTTACCTTGCCATTTCATATCATGAATAAAGCTACCAAGACACCTCAGCCCACACCTGCGCTCAGTATCTCACTGTTAATTATTGCTTTGTGTTGACAGTTCTGCAGCCCATTTTCAATCTCTCCTCGCTTGTTGCCAGCCTGATCTAAATTAATTTTTCAAATAAGATGTCGAAGCATTATTTAAAATGCTCCCTATGGTGTATTGCTTCCCGTATATGACTCTATTAAGTCTCCAGTTTGGCTGTAAAAAAGCAGCAAAGTTCACAGGACACTGTTTGTTTTCAATACACCAGAATCATTTACCGTCTGTGAGTCACTTGTCCAGACACTTGTAGATTCATAGCATGCGCTCTGTATTTTTGATAAGAATTGAAAATTAATCCATCAAAAGCAAGAGATGCTAGCAAACTCCAGAATGTCTACATTACTTTTCTTTCCTTTGGTATCAGACCCATTTTTCAGAAGAAAATTAGGTAGGATCTAGGCTACCCACCGTTTAGACGTACTGACTGCCGTATATTCAGTCCTTTCAAACCAGTCTCCTCCTGCCTAAAGTCAAACTTCCTGGCAATTTCAGGGTTAGTTTTTAATCATCTCAAATATTACTCTTCAGAGAAGTAGTGCAGGAAAAGATAGTTCAGTCCTTTCAATTCCACAAAAGATTTCACCAGTCCCCTTGTAGCATGTTGCATTTACCTTTAGGTAGGAGCATTCTCCATGGCAGCTCAAGTTGTGTTCTCCTGCCACAGCCCCACACCCTGTCAGGGTTCCCAATATCCAGGCCCCCGGCAAATGCCACATACTGCATCCCAGAGATGATGCTGCCTCCAACATCAGTGGGCAAGGCCCCAGAGAGGGGGTGACCACTGGAACAGTATTGCTGCAAGAGGGGAAAGGGGCCAGTGAAGAGGTGCTCTCCTGCCAAGTGGCTCTGTTCAGAGCACCTGCCCTGCAAAATTCAGGCTGCAGCCCCTCAAACCTTTAATATAGGGACCTGTGTTTCTTGCATTGAAATTGAATTCTTTCATTGAAATACACGGAACTGAAATGCAGCCACATGCACATATTCAAATGACGCAGCCTTCACTATTGACATGTGTTCCATTAAGTATGATCAGAAATTGCTCCTTATCTAAAGTCTGGATTTGTCTTAATCGCAGAATGAGAGAATGGAAATGGCCTAAAAGTTGGCTCTTTTGGGGTTTTGAAACTAAATGTTAACTGCCAGCATTTCCTTTTGATTTGACCCTGCTGTATGGGGTCCAAATAGTTAAAGTACTTCATCCAGAAACTGTCAGTTGCTGTCAGTTGCTGACCAAGTAGTAATAGGAAAGAGCTTAATAGTTGATTTTTTCCAACTGCTTTTTAGTGAATGGCAGTTGGCATCCAAACATATAAAGAGATAAACTTTATGTTAACTGAAAAGTTATGAAGAAGTTACGTTATGTAAAGCAACGTTTGCCGTTGCAGTAGCTCCATTAAATGAAGTGACTGGCACATAGGTTTGTTGTGGTTTTTTGCTTGTTTGTTTGTTGGTTGGTTTGGTTTTGTTGTTTGTGTTTTGGTTTTGTTTTTAATGTAATATCAAAGGTGATTTAAGTAACATTTACTGCATTTCTGAGGGAGTTATGTGAGGTTGATCACTGTATGTGCTGTTTGGAAATTGTTTGTGTATTGTAGGTGTGTACGTAGTTTTACAGCTATGCCAACATATTTTATATTACCATTTTATATCCAAATTACAGCCATATTTAATGGGCTATTCTTTTTCTTCTTATTGCATCTCCAGCCATGCACCCAATGTGTGCAAAGCGATTTCTTGTCTTACGAGACTTAAAACCATGAGACCACCAAAGAACGGTGAATTAAACACAGTGCAAATAATGACAGCATCTGTGCTAGCATTATCAAACCAGAGAGAATTGCACAGCCTCTCAAATATCAAACTTTGGGGTTGATTCATTCAGTGGGTCTGTGACCTGACAAGGCAGTATGATTAATTGCACACATATTCCCTCAGAGGTTTTCCCACTCATGCTTTCCACAGCAAAGATTGTTAGCTTGACAGATCAGCATAGCAACCTCTTAAGATGCCAGAAAGGGAAGGGGTTGGTTTCTGATTGAAAGTTAATGGAAGAATAGCAGCTGTTCCATGCTGAGGGAAAAAAAAAAAAAAAAAAAAAAAAAGCAGCTTGTGATTCTCAAAGAAATCACACACAGAAATAAGCCGATTTTTTGATAATTCAGGCTATAGGATTTCTGTCAGGCACTGCAAGAAAATACTCACATGATACAATAGGTTTCATAATTAGGAATTCTGCTGTGCTCCCTTTCATCTAATTACCTAGACATAAATTATGGCTGAGCTTTTTCCTTTTCTCATTAAACACTGTTCCAGATTTTTCCTTTTCCACATGTTTATTCTTGGTTTTAAAATACCTTTGGCCATGTAGGCTAAAGTTTCCAGAAATACAGACTCATCAGGCAGCTCTCACATTTGCAGTGCTGAGCAAAGATTCTGGCACAGAGTGTTCCTTCTGTCCGCAGGCAATCCACACTGCCCCTGCATGATACCAGCCCCACACACGTGTTGACTACCCACTTTCAAATAGTTGTAATTTTTCAAGTAGGGCCTGAACCCCTAGCAGCCTGCATTAAACACTTCCTCAAGGTTACTTAAACCCTACACCTTATTTAAGAAAGGGTTTTAAACATTAGCTGATATTTCCCCTTTCACATTTCCCGGCTGGACTACAATGGGATAACACACTCGACAGATCCTTTCATGTAGTGTGTGAAATGAGCTGAGATGCCTGATGGCTTTCTGTAACATCCCTGCTCCTGTGGAGATGACACCACAGCCTTGGCTCAGGAGCAGAGGGCTGCTGGAGGCAAAGAGCAGATGGGGAAACCCTGTGGGCAGCAGCACCAGGGTTGGGGTGGGCAGTGACGGGCTGAGCATAGAGAGCTCTGCAGCCTCATGCTTCAAAGATGTCTTTGCTATAATCTAGGACAAATCCCTCAAAACACACCTGGAAGCACAAATCTGGAAACTGAGACCTGTGTTACCTCTCTACCATGCTTCCCGGCTTGCATCTTGGGGTGTTTAATGAAGAACCCAGGAGATAATATCCCTTCAAACCCAGCAGACTGTGCTGGGCCCAGGTCAAAAGGCAATGTTTACACCAGAAATGATGAGTAAAGATCTTTAAAGATGCCCCTGGATACCCTCATGACACCCCTCATCTGCTCTGAGCATTGAATTAAACTCCTCATTTAGTAGCTAAATTTTCTAATGCACTGTGAAAACTCGTCTTTTACTGGCAACACAGAAACACACAAAGCAGGAAAGATGCGACAAAAAACGCTCCTATTACTTCAACTTTTAAAATGAGCCTAAGCAGCTGACAGAGGAAGATACTGTAAAACAAAATGATTTAATTGCACTACATGAAGGGGAAGGCAGGTCTTACTGAAGCGGAGCAGCAGACAACATGACAAAACAAAATTCCTCAAAGCAGTAGCATATAAATACTGAATAAAATGCAAAAGTCGACTCTACAGATGGCTCTGGAAAAAGCAGCCACTCTGGCTGTAAATATGCTTCAGAGAATACACTGCAAAAACTGGAAAGCCACAAAGCCAAGGGGGAAATCAGTGAATAATCTGCTAGAAGGAAATCCCCAGCTTCCACAATCAAGTATGGGGATTAGAAAGACATTTCTAAATAAATGAGGTGCAGGCTCAGACAGAAGAGTGAATTTTAGGATTTTTTTTTTTTCCTCTCAGCATCCTATACTGCCAAGCTGGGGAGACACTTGCCACCTGTCTTTGCATGTCAATTTAGATGTTTAATTTGTGATATTAATATCTCTGCAAAATTGCTTAATATTATCCTTGTACTCGTTACTTACTTCCAGAGGCCTTTGCAAATGGCATTTCTAACAGATTATAAGATATGATTGCTGATCAAGTGCGATGCATCACCTCAATTCACTTCTTGCCTTTTGCTTGGTGAATCAGCTGCACAATTCAGTCACAAAAGCTTCTGAAGCAAAGCTAGAGAGGATTTTGTTAATCTGGATTTGTGAGCCCCAAGTGACTGGCTTAAAAATCCATGATGAATCTGTGTCACCGTGTATTTTCTTCTCCTTTGGGAAAACAAAGGAAGTATACATGCAGATAATCAGAGTTATCCCCCTTACCTGTAAGAAGTTACCACTACCAAGAGCAAATAAAGGAGGGAACCTTGTCAGCACCTCACCCAGATAACCAAACCACCCCACGGTGGCAGCTTTCTGTGATTTACAGTGTGTGGAAAAGTAATATATAAGAATATAGTAACCAACCCTACAAACCAGGTGCACATGTGCAATGCTTTCGAGGGTTGCTGAGGCATGAGAATCACAGAGGTGTGAGTGAGTCCACAGCAATGAGACATGAGTGAAAGGAAACACCGTAACACCATGATGTCCTTTGCAGGACAGCATTTCCAGAAGTCAGCAGGCTTTCATCTGACAGACTGAGAGCTCACAACCTCTCTTCATCCAGTATACCCAGTGTTATTTTTTTGGCAGGCAGAGATAAAAGATTCCTGTATAGCACCTCCAAAGGGGTGATGTTTTAACACAGAGAATAGGGAATTTTCATACAAGTAGAACTTTTCATCCACAGAACTGGAGACGCTTGGACATGTGCAACCAACACCAACTGTATCTTTCATACAGAGTAGTTAGCCAAGAAGCATCAAGTACATGCCTCCACAAACAGATTTCCTAAACTTCCCCTGAGGGAACAGCTATGCCAGTTTGAACTGGGAGCAGAGGACTCTCCAAAAGTCATACAGCGAGTAAGCAGGGGAGTGGGAAATGACCTCTAGCCACCTTGTTGCCCTCATTTTCTGCATACCACAATGCCCACAACATGTACAATTTTACAAAATAAGAAGCTTTATGGAAATCAGTTGTTAAACACACAAAATGATTAATCAGAGATGGAGACTGGGCAATAGAACTGGGTTTGTCACTGTGCCTTGTGCCAACAAAGCTTTCAGGCTTTCAAATCTAGCACTCTTCTCATCCTTGGGGAAATACCTCTCCTATGTGTTAAAAGCACAATGAAACACAAGGTATTTAAACATAATACTATCAGAGATTAGTACAGTGAACAGAATTGCAGAATCATTAATGTAGATCAAAATGCTTCACCAGTAATCACATACTCACTTTCCTGTCTGAGCCATGTGGCTTTTCTTTTCGGCTGTGTGTCAACCCTGCACAGGCGTGTGGGTGCAAGGATGACTGACATGAAGCTACTCCGGCCTCAGCCCCTGACTACAGCATGCAATGGACGTGCCTGGGGAAACTGCCAGAAAAACAGAAATCTCTGCACTGAGCAAGCAGACTAAGGCCAGTACTCCCATCATACATACCAAGGAGCTGGGGTGAGCAGAGGAAGGTGACGCAACAAGATGCCATGCCCAACCTGCCTTGCGTTTTCTGGACCACCCTCTTGGAGGGACCCTGCATATAGCTGGTGTGACTGGGGTGGACAGTACAGCAGCAAACACCCACAGCCCTACAAAGAGTTGATGTCCTTTCCTGGCCATGCCTAGAACCCGGTAATGTGTCACACCACGGCTGACAGGCTCCCCTCAGCAAGCACTCAGGCATTCCACTATTTTGGAACACTGCTGGCAAAACATATGAATGTAAAGCCACTTCAAATCCCTGCTCCTTAAAGCCAGAGAACATTTTGGTGAAGAGGATAACAGAGAGGGGGCAAGAAAAACTGTAGGGAGGCAAGGTAATAAAATCAGATTCAGTATTTAATCACCTTTTCCAATAACTACTTCTTTTTCTGAAGAAGTATTTCTGAGACATTTCTACATTCTTTCATAATGAACAGGTGATAATGAAGGATTTAATCTAGACAGAACTCAAACTTTGAATTATAAAAAGAAGTTCTACACAGAAAAAAAGACCAAAACCAAAAAAAACCCAAACAACCAAATGAACAAATCAGCACAGTGTTATTTTCACCTTAAAGCTTTTTTTTCCTCAAAAAAACCCCCAACAAACACAACAAAAACAAAACAAAGGTTAAAAAAAAAAAAAGGAAAACCATAAACAATCAAACTTTATTATTTTTGAAATAGGCTATCATAAATTAACTATTTTAAATCTTTCATATTAAACAATAGTAAAGATCACTTTGTGGAGATGAAATGAGACACATCAGGGGTTTTATAAACTGTCTCAATACTGCTAGGACCTCGGTAGCTGCTGTTTGGGGCTAACAGCACACAGCATATTTGGTGCAGTGCAGATGTTTGGGGTTTTTTGGTACATCGTAAGTGTTTACTGTCATAGCAGAAGCAGCAATTAGCTGACATTTCATGGGGCACTCTCCCAATAATGATCCTGAGGCAAGAGCAACTCCACCATCAGATGAGACAGTGGAAGGAGGTGCAGCTGGGCGCCCCGCAGACCTGGAGGTGTGTCAAGTTGCCCCACTTGAGACCTTCTTGCAGTTTTTCTTTTCCACCAGCAGACTTGCCATTTACAAATGCTTCTTCTTTTTTATTGCCTCTGCCCTGACAGCCAAGCTCTTGGCACAGATGGTCAGGACCACGATGAGGACTCCGACCAGGAATGTAACCAGAGGCCAGAGGAAGCAGTGCAAGAGGACAGTCTCATCATGGGTGCGCTTCAGCATCACATCATCTGGCCTGTGAAGAGGATGAACAGAACAGAGAGAAAATGTAGATCAACTTGACAATATCAATTCATCGTAAGTGGAAAGTATCTGCCATGGAAACAAAAAAGGTGTTTTATTTGCAACAGCATTAGAAAATAATTAAGTGAACCATTTCGTTCACTGCTTTTGTTTGTCCATCTATAACTAGCACTCATGGCAGTCTGTGAGGCCTTTCTGCTTGCACTGTTTACAGACTAACAAGACCATTAAGTTAAGGAAAAATTCAAAAAGCATTGGTACTTCGGGTCTTCCAGACGTTATCATGGTTATCACAAAGAGCCATGAGAGATACAATATCACACTGTGGCTTGAAAAAACACTCCAGCAAAAACATAATACCGGGCAGCAGTTGTACATATCTACCTCAAATAGCATCAGGCACTGTGCAAGGAATTTGGAGTGCAATGAAATCTTCCCTTTTAGCTTTGAGTCCTGACATGTCCAGGGGGCTACATGGAGGCTGATGATGAAGTCCTGGCTGTGGTCTGGGTCTGGATGGAAAGCCAGCCCCTGTCCTCAGCACTGCACTGCTGGTGGCCCAGGCAAGCCCAACCACACTGACAGACAGGGGTCTGCACAAAACCTACCCCTAGGAGGACTCCTGCCCAATCCCAGGGTGCTGAAGTCTCCTGACTCAGCTCCTTCCCAGCAGAAGCTACTTCAGCAATAAACTGAGATTTGGTACTACGAATACCAGCTGCTCAGTGAACTTGTGGACAATCCCATAGGGGTACTCTGGGATGCCTTGCCTGAAGATCTGAACCCCCATGCCTCCACCAACAGCATGTAACACACAGTCACAGTTGGGGCTGTGGCGCATTTCCAAAGGGAAATGGAAAGACGAGAATAGAAAGGAGGCGGCATCTCGAGAGGTCTGGAAATTCAGTTGTGCCATGTATCTGAAAGATCACATGTCCATCTACATCTTCCAAGTCTGGGAAGTCAGTTGGGAAGTCTGATGGTAGGTTTTCCTCAGTTCTGGCTCTTCTGCTTTCCCTGCAGTTTAACAGTTATGAAGTCAGTCTTCTGGCATTTTCACTTCACTGCTGCTTTCCTATCTACAGCCAGAGACACACAGTCTGCTGGAAAACTATCTGCAAAGGAAGGAAACAGGACTTTTTCTAATTAGGAAAATATATATAGTCTTGACTCATATTGGTCCTCACTTATATTGAACGCTCCCATCCCACATTGCTTTGTCAACACTACACAACGCTCCTTTGAGCAATAAACCTCACAGCCTAAAATCCTGGCAACCCAGACTCATCCAACCAGGTCCTGGGTATTAAGCTCTCCTAATGCAGTGGAACATGGGTACAGACACCTCTCCAATGATTGTGCTGTGTGTCCCCAACAGCTTCTTCCTGATCAGAAAGCAGCACTAAGAAAACATTCCCTGTAAAGGAAAAAAAAAAGAAGAAATTCGTTTTCCTTCACTGAGAAGTTAATCAATAGAGATGCCTACAAATCTACAGGGTTTTATCCATCCTTAAGGAATTGGTGAAGACAGACCACGAGCCTACACCTGATCCCTGATTTAATTGCACCTGCATTTACATTTGGGGGTCCCTGCTTCAAAATTGCTGTGTGGAGGTTCCTCTGCACTGTTCCAGCCTGCAAGTCCTCAATGCCAGCACTGCAGGTCTCTCTTTATTTGTGTAGTAAGGAGCAGAATAAGACTCTGACTATGAGCAGCTCTGCTATATAAAAGATGAAACTCAGTGACATAAAAAATGATCAAAAGAAACCCAGGTGTATTCAATAGTGGAACACATGAAGTCTGCTCAACCAGAATTCTCCATAATCAGGCATATATGGAGATCATAAATTGGATAAAATAATATTAGCTTTATGGGCACAGACTTACCAGCCTATGCCATGTAAATGACAGAATCCAAACAGAAAAATCATTTCACAGGAGCTATAACAGTGCTTCCCTCACATTTACTGTACATTCATCTGTGAATAACAGAGTGCTAATTGGCAAGGAGGCTGTAAGTAGCAAATGTTAGTTCCTCACAGCTCTCAGCTTACAAGTGACATTGAATTTTAAATCCTTTGTTTAAAGCAGATACTAATCAAAGAGTTCAAAACTAAGGGGTAAGAAAACAAACTAGAAAATTGGATTTAGTTAAAGAAAGTGTGACTGGGGAGAGCAAGATATCCTTTTGACCAAATCTTAGATATTTTGGAAAACATCTTACTAAAGGTAGCAACAATGGATGCCAAATATTAATTACAGGTGTGAATGTAACTCTTACAACTTAGTAATTTAAAAGGGTTTCCCTTTTGGAAAATAGTCAAAGACTTAGAGAGGCCTTTAATAAAACCTCACGATGAGGTTGAGGTTCAGATGAGTATTATTACTATTCTTAGTTACAGCAAGAGTCTCTGTGCAATTCTTACACGGCAGAAAGTGTGCAGCAACTCACTGTCCACTGCTCACAGCTTCTCTTCAGACAATGCATCAGGTCATGAGTGGGTCCCCCCAGAATACATCATTAAATGACTATTGTCACCATATTGGAGACATTAAATGCCCTTCTTTAATCAAGAGGGAGGAGAAGTACTCCCTGAGTGTGGTGTAGTGCACGGGAGAGCTCAGGGACCCTCCGGGATGTAACCTCTCAGTACTGACTCAGCACCAAAAAGTGGTGGAACAAATCTCAGCCTTGCTACTCCTTACTTTAATCTGTGTGGTTATTCTGGAAGAACTACTGCACTTTCATCTGCTCTTTATCTTATCCCAAATTAATTTTCCAGTGCAGATAAGCACTGCTGGACCCAGGAGTGTATAAGAAAAGCCAATAAAGGCAAACAGTGTTGCTGGCAGATAGACCACATGCTCCTGGATGGCAATGCCCTGCCTGTAACATCACCTGGAGGCTTATCAAGGTCAACTTTGGCAGCTTATATTGCTGTTTCTTTGTATTCATTTGATTCCCTCCCTCTCCTTGCAGGAGTAGCTCCTCTTTCCTGCATCTGCTGACCCAATGGAGTGGTCACGGGGTGCAGGGGAAAGGACTGGAGAGCATTGGGATGGCGGGAGGAGATAGCAGAGGAGGAGAGCCTGAGCTTGGTGGTGCCCTTCCCTGCAGATCCATCACCAGAGCTGACAGCAGTTACAGAAAGTGATCCAGAAAGCAGCTTAGAGGGTGCAATGGCAGCATAGGGTCCCACTGAGACACAGCTTTTAGAGTAGAAGGAAATACCTGAAGAGAGCTTATTGAAAGAGAAAATGTTTACTCTTTACAGGATAATTCCTTTTGCTTTTCCTTTTTGGTGTTGAGATGGCAAACAATGACAAATAACAGCTTTCAAAGCAAGGAGGGAAAATCAGCCCTGCTGCACCCTCATGATGTGCTGCACAAGACCCTGAGCCTGCCGCTCTGCTGATGTAGCCCAAGGCTGGTGCCAGCAGGGAGCCCATGCAGCCAAACTGTCCAAGACGACCTGAGAAAGACCATCCAGGCAGAGGGAACCATCCCTGACCAGAAAAACCACCCCAGCAGTACATGGGTTGTACTGGACTTGAGAGTTCATGGTGAGAGCAGCCTGAGGAGCCAGGGCCAGGCAGTCAGATGTTCTCTGCAGCAGGAATGCTGCAGCCCCAGCAGCCACATAACTCTGCAGGAGATGCACAGACATACTGCGGGAGCTTGGGGGTCATCACGGCCCCACGTGCTGCATCCTGTGAACAAGATAATTGGGCTCATCCCCAGGTTTTCCCTTGCTCCTTGGAAAGAGAGGTAGGGAGGCACAAGGTGGGTGGCTTGCAAGGCAGACTTGCAAGTCCCAGCTCAGCAGCCAAAGACTAGCATGATGGGCAGTGTGAGTGAGGGTCTGGGATGCGTCTGGCTGGAAACCTGAAGAATAAACATGTTTGCATTTGTTTTCAGGTGATCCGTGCCAAGCTAAAACCCATGGGAGATCTGTAAGGTCCAAAAAAAGACTGGGTGGAAATTAGGAGATAGAGGGAGTTAGAATCAGAATTAATCAGATGAATTAAATATAGCAAAGTCATTAGTGATTAATTAACAGGTCAGTCTACAGAGGCTGGATTTCACATCATCCAGACTGTTTGTTATCCTCACATGGCAGCATCAGTTTAGCGAAAGAGCTATACTCCACCTCCTGAAGAAATGAATTCTCAGGCAGAGCCACCATCACCCAGCAAGCCCCCCAAGGAACTGTCAAGCTGCATAGAGCAGCTGTCTTCTAACATCTGACAGTGGCGACATCCCTTGGACAACTCCTAAATGATCCTGCTATGAACCCTGAGGCATAAGGAACAAAATCTGCATGCAGAAAGTACCGAGCGTGGCAGCCAGGACTGCAGAATCTCTGCCTGGTCCGTAGGACATGGCCATGATTCTGGGTTGCTCACTGCAGCATCCTGCTCAGGGCTGAGCTTGTTACCTGGCTGCGGCATCAGCCCCCCTTGGAGATCAGCAAGAGCTGGATCTGTCCTGCTGTCCCGGTACAAAAATCTTTGGCTTTCACTCCAAGGCTTACACAGTGATTAACACAAGAGAGTTGCCCCACATGTTTTTGATTCAGAATTATGCACATGGAGATACTTGTCTTGTCAAGTACAGAAAAAGAGCATCATTCAGAGAGCAGTCCCTGGAGGTGAGCTGTGAGGTTTATGTGGCCTGTCACAGTTACTTCTGAGTCCTGAGACAATCACGATGGCTGTGAGAAGAGATGGGTCAGACCTCCAGCACAGTGCTGCACTGGGATGGAGCTGACCAGGAGCTCAGAAACCAGACACCCTGTAGGGCTTTTGGGTGGTTATCACCTGCTTGTGAAACAAGGAAAACGATTTATTTAACAGGCAAGTAGCAAAAAGAAGAGAAGAAAGAGGGCTATCTCTCTACAGCTAACAACCCCGTTCCTTGGGAATTAAAATAAAGAGCAATCAGGACAGCAGAAATACTGTAACAAAGGTTTTGATTTTGCATGGCTAGGTCAGCGTGTATTGAAAGGGCAGTTTTGACTTTTCTTGCTACTTTTGTAGGGGTGACCTGCCTGTTCCCAGAGTCTGAAGGCTTGTTATTTGGCTTGGAAACAGAAAAGGGAAGGTGCATCCATCCCTGGGAGAAATCTCATGACACGGATGCAGCTTTGCTGGAATCCCCCACAGCATCACTACCCTGGTCCTGAGGCAGCAATGCTGAACCCAAAGGATATTATACCATGCCTAGAAATGTGTTTCTTTTCCCTTCAAAAAACAGAGGATATAACTAAAGATATTGCCTTGTCCCTACACCTATAGTTCAATTAAGAAACCCATCTTGGTTCTGTGACTTCCATATAAGACTTCAGTTCAAAGATGTTGATCAGAGAGGTTGCACATATTCCCCCTAAGTTTCTTTATGGACCATCTTTTGTTTCTAGCAGTGGTGCCATTCAGCTCTCCAGGAAATGCAAAGCCTCTTGAGGGGAGGTACCCAAACTCCTAACACCAGTTAACAGTGAACAGAACAGTGAAAAGGGGGAATACTTTCAAGTCCTCTCAGGCATCAAGACCTGGTTCTGTTGCAAACGGTGATGGCCACTCTGCAGCACCACCACTGCTGCCCAGCAGCAGTCCCCGGGGGAAAGAAAAGCCCTAAAGAAGTCTCTACCTTAACTCTGAAAACACCTTTCCCTTTCACTGAACAGATAAGGAAGGAGGAATTTTGTTTTAATTGTTAAAAGGTGAGAGCAGTACTTAATTTTAGCAGGACTTTGAGCTCAAGGCTAGAGCCTTGTGGGGCTCTGACCAAGGGTAACTGGATTAGTTGTTGCATTATGCAACACATCCCCGTTAGACACTGCCAAACAGTTCACACAGACACTGGATAAAGCAGGATTCCATCAGACCCTTCGAAGCAATTACTGAACATCATGGGAAGAATTGCAGTGCAGGGGTCACAAAAAAAGTCAGGTAGGACCAAAAAGTTACAGGCACATAAACATTTCAGTCATCGCTTACACACCACACTGTGCAATTTATGTGACAGCAAAAGCTGACAGAGGCAGGGGCATAGGATAGGGAAACCTTACAAGTATTTTTTGTATTCAGACAATCTGGATTTAAAGATGTTAGCAATCTGCATACACTTATTTTGCCCACAATTAATCCCATCCCTTCACTATGACAAACACTCATCAGTGTATTTTTTTCACCTATTGTTGCAAGACTAAGAGATCCTCAGCTGGGCTGCTGCACAAAGGGGTAGTGCTATGTCTTATTAACTGTAAAGTCCTTTCCCTCTTGGGCCTGAACATTGCTCCACAGGTGATACAGCAAAAGAAAGAATAGGAAATAGCAGCACCCCCTTCTGACTGGAGGGAATTAATTTAGAAAACTTTGTGAAGTACCAGAGCAAACCAAGATTTTTGTTCCATGATTTATAAATGAGCAACCCTGCAACCTTGGCACCCTTGGCTTCTGCAGATAATTATCCCTGCATAAATGGCCTGCAGGGTACCCAAACACCATATGTGTGGTCACTAATCACTAGACAGTGTTTGCTCTTCAAATTTCAGATGAATTTGTGTACAGCAGCCTGCAGCAAACACAGAGAAGTATAAAGTGTGGCTGGCTCATCTGCTGTGCTGCTGCAAAGGAACCACAGAGCGTTCTTGTCATACTGGATGAACTCAGAGCTAAAAAAGCAATAAGGCCACATAAATGAGCCACTAATAAGAAAGTATTTGACATATGTTGCTCTGCCTGTCTCTGCATGCATGGCATGAGGTCTCAGCTTATAGAAATCTTGGCATCTCTTTTTTTCTTCTTGTTGATGTCAATGAGACCTGGAATGTGAAGAAATAAAGTGACAGGATCTCCCCCATCCTGCCCATTCCTGCAGGCCTCCCACTTCAAGGCATGTAGCTGTGACCCTTGTTTGTATGTCATGACTACAGACCCTCTGGGACATAGGGTGTGAGAGCCATGAGCACTGAAGCACTAGAGCTCAGTGCCTTCTCAAACCCTTGGCAACAGACTGAGAACTTTATATGAATTTGTCACTTATTTTGTGCTCTGAAACACTGGGGCTTGGCTTCTGCTTGGCAGGGCTCCCTTCAGACCAGCATATCATCACACCAGCAACACCTTCACCAGAGGGCCAGAAAAGCAACTTTCCCATGCGAAACTTTTCTTTTCAGTTAAACTGTGAGCAACAAGCTAAGCTGTGCTTTGATTTCTTAAGATAAATGTCAGACAGCTCGTTGTGCTGGGCCTCTCTGTTTATATTAACTGAGAATGATTGAAATTGCCAAGTCTGCTTCTCATCCCTTTTGTATAGCTTTGTGATCCCATACAAATGGCATCATTGTCTTCTTGTCTACAAAGCAGCCTCTTGAAATGTGCCCCACCAAACTGAAGGGAGGTGTTACCTAATAGTGCCCTCTGCATGCAGCAACAATTCTGGGAATGAAGCTAAATTGAGTTTGATGAAGAGGAGATGATGCTCGTTCCTTGCCTAGCTATTTACCTAGAATCTTATTCTGCCGATTCGAAAAGGAAAGCATTAATATTGCAAATATTCAAAGGAACTTACCTATATTCTCTATGTTTTATACAGACTGACACAGAAGAGTTAGCTCATCCACACAGTCAGAAAAATACTGAGAGAAAATATACACACTTCTATTTTGAAGTGAACAGATTTTCCCCTCAGTGTGTATCATTTTTTACTGCTTCACAAGCTGTTTAGTCATCATAGCTCTAAAAGTGTACCTAAGCAAGCACATTCCTAGTCAGCAAAACTTATCTGTCAAAGCTTATTCCTATCTCCAGAAGAAAATAGATGGTGTACACATTTCAGCTTAGACTATCTTCAAGTACCCCTGGCAGTGAGCCTCTCTTTTGCTGTATACAAATTGTTGTATGTTCAGCAAAAGGCAGCACTTCATGGCAGCCATTGCATTTGGCAGAACATTTAATAGTATTGGATGCAACAACTATAAGGAAAAAACCTCGCCTCAGTGCCGCGCAATTCCTCAATGTCAGCCTACATAAATGGCAGAAATTAGGCAGGGTGCAGCTTCAGAAGAATTTTGCCTTTGCTTCACCTACAGATGTGATGTGATGTGATGTGATGTGATGTGATGTGATGTGATGTGATGTGATGTGATAACCAACTCACGTAGCTCTGGACACCTACCACCCAGGTGTTTGCACCTCAACACATCACCCTAAGCTTCTTTACAGGAAAGAAATAAACATCTCTGGGCATCCAACCTATTTTAAGCATTTATTTTTGGGCAGAATGAAAAGTTCCTATTTCCCTTCACTGTCTATAAAAGCTAACTTTAAAAAAGCTGACTATAAAAGCTAATAGTATCCTGTCCATACCAGTTCAGATGAATCGTAGCTATGCATGGCATCTCTTGCAGAAGAGTCAATGTTTCTGACTATCTTGCTCACTCAGGCAGCAGCTGCTGCAGGTCCCAGGTCTCAGGGACTCTGCAGAGGGAAACCACCAGCACTGTAACAAGAACTAGTTGGTTTTTTTACAGTGGGGAAAGAAGCACTGTCTACAGAATTGAAGAGGTTAAAACTTACGGCACCCTGAGTGGTGACATCAGACCTGTCAGGGACCTTCTTGGGAGCTGCTTTTGTCCACAAGGTGCCTATTTTTGGGTCTGCTAACCAGAAGCTGAGGGTTGATTTTGGCTTCTCTGGGCAGGCAAAGAGTTAATCATGGACAACAAACTGTCACCCTGGGTGTGCTGACTAGGTCTACAGTCTCTTTGAAGAGGAGAAAAGAATCATATCCAAACTAGGACAAATGTGAAGCCCCCAAGGCACTTAGCAGGCCATCCACAGGAGTCAGGCATCTCTCTGCCTGGCACTCTGCTCTGGCTCCCCAGTTCTTCCAATGTCCTAGCACACAGTGGCATTACGTTTTCCTTCTGTGTATCTTAATACACTTAAATATCTGATGCCCACACTGAACCCTGAGTTGCATAAGCAAACATCGAGATATTCCCACCTATGTCTTCCTCATGTGTTTAAATTTCAAGTATTGGTGGTGTAGGACCAAACTCCTCCCTTAGTCTCTGATGTGACAGATATTTGAATGCTTAACTTGGCAACAAAGAACAAATCTCAGGTCCACCAAAATTACACATGCTGATCAAACTAAGCAGCTGTCATATGTCTCTAGAAATGGAGTTGAAACCCCATAAAACTTTGGCCGATCTGGAAATCTTAAATATTCTCTTTCTGCCTCCCTGACTACGTGGACATATCATCCCAATCGTTGGTGTTCGCCCAAGTCCTCCCAGCAAGCCTGCACACTGCAGATAACAATAAGTTGCTGCTGCCACACCACCTTCCATTTCCTGGCAAATCATCATCAAAAAGAGACAGAGGAGAAAGGGATTTTCTCCTCTTCCCATTTATTGAAAGAAGGAAACCACACATCACCCTTGTACACATGGAAGTCACATCAGTATTGGCAGTAAAAGTAAGAATTGAAACAGAGGAAGAGGTGCTTTAAGACACAACTTTCTACACTGCAAGGGTGTATGAAAACTGGCAGTTCTGTGAAGATTTATTACATGGATCTGATTCATTAAACCCCTATGAACACAATTCCTGAGTTGGTTTGTACTATTTACTGACCTCTCCTTTTCTTCCAGCTCAGCATGAACACAGTAGGATTTCTCTTTCATGGATGGAAGGGAAAGATAATATCCAAGACAGAAATTTGCCATCTGAGTGTTAAAAACCAAGATAATTTTTGTCATAAAATGACATGTTGTGAGGGAAATGTTCCCCAGTTTTATATTTTTACTTCAAGTTTTAAAGACACTTCTCCACTTTCTATGTAGGTTTTCATCAACAGAGTTGTCTTGCAAAAGTTCTGCACTAAACTCTGCGTGATAAACCACATCACTATATGGTTGTGTGTGTATATACATATGCATGCACTTATATATATTTTCAAACAGAACTGAGAGACAGCTGTTAAGCAGATGCATCAGCGCTTCTGCCTATGAAAATGTACATCACTCACCTCAAGTGCTGGTTAAAATAGCAGGTAAATGGTTGTGAACCCACTTTCTCTTTCCAGTATTTCTGCTTGTACGTGACGTTCTCAGAGTTCTCCTGATCATCTCTTGCGCAGGGAGGGATGTATGAACACTGCCAAAACACATTGCAAAACAGAGTTACTTCTCCACTCAGGAACATAGGGCATCACTTTCTCTGCATTTTCCTCATTATACCAGTGTGACTGAAATGGGCAAAGAATAAGTACAAGCTCCACAGAAATGAAAAAGAAAATTTAGCTGAACTTTACTTAATTACTAGTTACTCCCTGTAGGTACTGGAAAAGAATACGCCAGCATTCAGAAACAAAATAAAGGCTTTATCAGTTTTTTTTCAAACCAACCTGCTATGTAACCCTTTGGGGTTTTGCATGATGACTGTAAAAATTATTGTTTTGTTTGACATATTCCTAGCCAGCTGTATGGAGTGGATTTGAATTACTTCCTATTTTCACTGAGGCATGTAATCACAAGTTTTGTTTAGCATCATGCTAATAAATAACCCAAATATTTTATCAAGCTTTCCCAGATGATGGGATGTCAGATACCTGGCTGATAACCGTTGGCAAAAGAGATGTATTCCTCCACTGTTACAACATGGGGAAACAAGCACAGAAAGTTCAAAGCCTCACTTCAGCAGAAAGGTTCAGCATCTGTTTCTGCTGTATAGAAGTAAACAAGGGTTGAGCATGCAGCTGAGCTATCTGCAGATCTCACCCTCAGACATCTGCTTCAAAGACCCAAAAGATCAAGGGAAGTTCCTCCCCCAGCTTAGTGCACTGGGGACTGGGCTTTTAGAGACTCCGCTCTGGGCCACAGACAACACACATACCTTGTTTCCAAGTCTCATCTTAGACACACCACTCCTCCCTCCTAGCCACAGGGAGTAAAACAAGAAAAAACAAATCGTCCACTGAATCCAATGTCAGGAGCACCAGGATCTCAGTGTCTAAGTACAATCCCTTTTATCGTAACCAGACATCCGTACCAGAGATCATTACAGGAGATGTTGAACCAAACTGAGCAACACAGTTTAACTGATCTTGGATAACATAAAGGCTTTTCACCCTGGAGAACATAGGGACAGCCAGGTTCCAGGTGCACATACAGGTTTTTCAATTGCTTTAAAACTGGAAGCTGCCAGCAGAAAAAAGTAACTGTGAAGGTAGCTAAAAAGCCTCTTACTTAGGTAGGATGAGGAAGAAGGAGGTGCAGGGTGTGGGAAGCCCCTAAAGGGATCCCCACATATGATCAGGACGTGAACTTCTTCACAGTATCCTGAAGGCAATATTGAGAGAGGTACTCTCTCTAACCTGAAAATAAAGATCACCATGACTGACTGTGCTTACTGAGTGCATCCTCTCCCCCTCCATCTGGAGAGGTTTCACAGGGGCCTACTGTGCCCACATCTGCATGCTATACCCAAGCCTTACATATCTACAAGCCCATCTCCACCGCACAACAGCTTGAATCTTTGCCATTCCAGTGGGGTGGGAGAAATCGCAGCATTTTATTGGCCTGACCATGTAAAACTCCATGACCTCTGTCAGCACTTGTAATGGCTGCCAGTAGCTGCCGTGCCTCGGACTGGAAAAGTCTGCAAGGTCTTGCTTGCTGCTTCCAAGCTGAAACTCGCGTTTTTCACGTGCAAAGGTTCCTGTTTTCACATAGGTTCCTGTTTTCACGTGGACCCACATCCAGAGTTACCAAGTCACAGAGGTCCCTTTAGATCCCTATTCAGATGACCCTAAACAAAGATTGTCCCACTGCTAATATAAAAGGACAGAAACAAGCAGCAACACCACTCTGCTTCAGAAACCAGAATGCAGGATTTATCACACACAGTTATTTTCATCTTATATAACATTCCTCAGCTGGCGAAGTTTTTGGTTTGGTTGTGTACTTTGGAAGCATCAACCACACTCCTCTTTCCTTCACACTTCCTAGTGCACAAACACATCAGTGCAGCAGCTGGACAGTCAGCAGGCTTGTCCCCCTGACAGCCACCAATGTGCTGCACTGTCCCATCAGGTCCCCTTCTGGTGCCAACTGCTCAGCCCAAGGTCTAGCATTCCCAACCTTCTCCACTCCAGTGTTTTTCATCATGAAGGGTTTCAGATCCTGCTGTGGAAATGGCATCATATCCTACCAGTTGCACACTCACTGCCTACAGCTGAATGTAATCTATACCCTGCTCTTCCCCACGCCTCCAGCTTTTAGGCACACTCTTACAATATAGGGATACAAAAGAGTAGAAGTATACAGGCTTTACTCAGAGTACCTCAAACCAACCACTGTTTAGCCAGCACACAAAATGCAGAACTGGACAAAATAACAACTAGAAAACAATATACATCCTTCTGCCTAAATTTTCTCTGTGATCTCAAAAACTTCTTTTCCTGTGGTACCAACTCTGGTATGCAGCTTTCTTCTCTCCTCTGGAATGCTTCCTCCTTGTGGCTGAGCCTACTTCTGTCCTCTGCTATGAAAGTGTGACAACGTCACCACTCCGCTGCTGGCCAAACTTTCTCCAGATCCTTCAGAGACCTTCTACCTTCCTCAGATATTACATGAATCATTCAGAAAGTTCACAACCTGGTGAAGCACTGTTTATCCTCATCCTGAGTTTCAGGCTTAGAAAAAAAAACCAAACCAGCCTGCAGAGATCTCTTTTCCCAAGAGATGTCCATCTGAACAGAAAAGTAGCAAGCTGTAACTGTCTCCAAGAAAAATCTCTTCAGAATTTTTTACATCAGTCCTCACATTTTCTGCAGTGAACACCCAAGGTCCAACTCCAATGTAAATTTACCACCTGCTGTACAAACACCAGAGCTTGTTTGCCTCCCCAGGATGCCAGCACAGTTCCCACCAACCTGATGTTCATTTTGGCCTCTTTTGATCCATGTGGGGGTGAATCTCTCTTTACTCAGTCTCCCAAGCACACTTCTTGAGAACTTGGCTTGCTCAGCTGTACTGCCCTTCAAAGCACAGTGAGCAGGCAGATAAAAGGGAATAATAACCTGGCAACTTCCACTGCTGTGAGTTGGTGGATGAACCGGAAACGACATCCTGCTTTGTCAACAGGCAGTTTCAGAAAGGTTAATTCCACAGTCCTCCCCCACAAGACATGCGGCACGAAATCCTACCATCAAAACATAAAGAAACACCAAGTGTTTGAAAGGAAGCTAGGACGCTTTTTGCCCACAGTAACATCCATTTTCAGTGGAACTGTCCCACTCTCTATCTCTCTGATGGTTTTTTTCTTAAATGAGTTACAATGAAGTTGGAGAATAGCACTTAAGATTAGACATTCAGAATAAATCTACGGAGCAGAGCTTTTTCAGTGGCTCTATTGATACACGGTGCCATAATCACGCCTCCTACACCATGTCATAGCAACGATAAAATTATTATGTAATTCAAATACAGTCTCAATTACACAGCTCAAAATCAGTATCAGGCTAATAATATTTCCCCTTCAATCAAAGTCAGTGTTTGAATAGATGACTTAGAATTCAATTCAGTAAAAATATCAGCGAGCAGATAATATACCTTCACATCAAGGTTTTGTAAGATTTGTATCTGTTTGCTGCTGGATGCTCCCACTCCAGTGTCTCTGCAGATGCCTGGGAAGATTCCCAGTTCTTCCAAACACTTCATCAGAAGATGTATTTTTCCATATCATGAAGAAGGGACAGAGGCATGGACTATTGACCATGGTTTATCTTCCAGGATGTGTTTCATTTTCAAAGAATAATTCTTGTCTAATTCAGTCACGTTTTTATGAAAAAGAAGCCAGACATGGTAGGCTCTGAGGGAAGCTGTCTCAAGCCTGGAAGATACTGTTTGCAAGATGAGATCAACAGAGCCTTAAGTGCAAACAGAAGTAAGGGCACAAAGTAGAAACAAGTCAGCCCATTAGAAGACAAATTGATGGCACTAAGCAGTTTCCAGCCTCAGTCTCTAAGCGACTTGTCAAGGACCATCCTCCAGACTGCTGTTGAACTACAGGACACAATATATAACATTTTCTTGAGATGGCAGAGAGTCCCCACATCGTGTGCTTCACAGCTTAAGAAGCTTGTGATGAAATGAAAGAATGGAAATGATGTGCTAGAGAAATATTATTGCAAAAGTACAATGCACCACTAAAGCAAAACATTTTGAAGTCCCAATCTCCAAGCACTTTGGGTTTGTGTGGCAAGGTTTTGGTAGTGGTGGTACTACAGGGGTGGCTTTCTGTGAGAAGCTGCTAGAAACTTCCCCTATGTCCAATGGAGCCAGTCATCTCCTAGATGCACCTGCTGCTGGCCAAGGCTTAGCCCATCAGTGATGGTAGCTCCTCTGGGATAACATATTTAAGAGGGGGAAAATGCTGCTGTGACACAACAGTTGGAAGACAGCAGTGAGACTATGTGAGAGAAGCAATTCTTCAGATGCTAAGGTCAGAGAAGAAGAAGGGAGGGAGGGAGGGAGGGCGGGCTCCACGTGGTGAAACAGAATCCCCTGAAGTCCATGGTGAAGACCATGGTGAGGCAGGCTGTTCCTCTGCAGGCCCATGGAGGTTAACAGTGGAGAAGATATCCACCTGCAGCCCTTGGAGGACCTCACCCCTGAGCAGATGGATGTGCCCAAAAGAGTCTGTGACCCTGTGGGAAGCCTGTGCTGGAGCAGGCTCCTGGCAGTGGTTCATGAAGAACTGCAGCCCATGGGAAGGATTCACACTGGAAAAGTTTGTGGAGGACTGTCTTGTGTGGAAGGGACCCCATGTTGGAGTACGGGAAGAGTGTGAGGAGTCCTTCGCATGAGGAGGAAGAAGAGGCAAAGTGTGATGAACCGACCGCAACCCTTCATTCCCTGTCCTCCTGTGCTGCTCAGGGCAGGGAGGTAGAAAAAAATGGTAGTGAAGCTGTGCCGAGGAAGAAGGGAGGGGTGGGGGGAAGGTGTTTTAAGATTTAGTTTTTATTCATCATTATCCTACTCTGTTTTGATCGGTAATAAATTATTTTTTCCCCAAATTGAGTCTGTTTTGCTCATGACAGTAATTGGTGAGCGATCTCTCCCTGTCCTTACTTCAACCCAAACAGCCTTTGGTCAACATTTTCTCTCTCCTGTCCATCTGAGGAGGAGGAATGATACTTGGTGGTCACCTGGTCACTTGGTGGGCAGCCAAAGTCAACCCACCACACCAAGCAATGTATGAGCTTCTCCTAAATTTGTGTGAGCAACTCCATGCATTACTTGATTATTTTCATGGCCTGGAAGGGAGGAAGTGCTGCCACAATCATCCTGCTGTGGCAGGAGTTGAGTAGAGGGACTCACTCATTAGTAGAAAAAAATGCTTCCCTCCCAGCTGACTGTACTGAGGGAGATGGAGCTGAGCATCATGTCTGGTTTTCACCTGCATCTGTCAGCACAGACAAACCCACTGAGACTGATCAAATCCGAGACCCCTCACAGAGGCTCAAGGCAGCAAGGGGCACCCCAGGTGCGATGGAAGGGCAGTGGGTTTTTTTCTGCAGCACCTGGGGCTGCTTCCAGAGGAATCACTAAACAGCATCTGCAGAGTTTGCCCATGATGGGCACTGGCCCAAACGCAAATCTGATGCTTCACCAGATGCACCAGATCCTCTCAAAGTTACTGCTGGATTGTGCAAATTTTTATATTAAATATCTTCTGTCATGGGTCACATTTAAAAGTCCAAAACCCAAAACCAATTCTATTTACAAGCCCACAAAAAGGACAACTGTACATCATTTCATCTTGCTGAGCAGTTACAAAAAGGAGCGTGACAGGAGCACGCACAGATGTGTAGTGTAGACAAAGAGCAGTGGCTGCCTGCTCTGCACCCCTGCCTGAGGACAGGAACCAGCAGATCTGGGTCCTGATGCCCAGAGGCTAACATCAGGCTCCCCTAAAAGTTTCTTCACCAATACAGTGAGTAAGTTCTCCCAGCCCCACATTCAACTTTAAGCACAGAAAGGGAAAAGCCTAAAAATCCAGAAGGACAATCAAAGCACCCCCTAAAACACAGGGCCACTCCACGCCTTCGCCTTCCTGGCCTGTCCCTTCTGAAGAATTTA
>WTSP01004447.1:8466-26290 GCA_025331215.1 Actenoides lindsayi | reverse complement strand
AACTGTGCCCAGTACTGGAGGTGAGGCCTCACCAGGGCTGAGTGCAGGGGAAGCATCACATCCCTGGTCCTGCTGGCCACACTACTCCTGCTACAAGCCAGGATGCCATCGGCCTTCCGGGCCACCTGAGCACACTTCTGGCTCATGTTCAACTGGTTGTCCACCAGCACTCCCAGGTCTCTCTCCACCGGGCCGCTCTCCAGCCACTCCTCCCCCAGAGGAGTTCTCCTTCCTCCCCAAAGGATTTTTCCAGTTTCTTGCAGGAGAGATTCCAGTTCTGGCAAGTGCCCAGACCATTGTGGCTGCCCGTGCTGGGGCAGAGGGAACACGACCATCGGCATTACCAGGGCTGGTGCTTGCAAAGCCCCATCAATCTCAACCCCCTTCAAGCCCAGCCCTCAAGTTGCCCCTGCTGCAGACACCAGCTCCTCCTCTCCATCTCCACCTCTTGTCCCGTTTTGCACAAACCCGGGCCCGCAGAGCCGAAAAGAGCTTAAATTCATCAGAAAAATAATTCTTGATGGTCTTTGTCACATTAGCTCGGGTAATGTGCTGCGGAGAAGCGCGGCTCACCGGGAGAGACCGTGTAATTAATGCACTCCCTCTCTCCACCGGCCAGGGATGAGGAGACTGCCGTGATTACCTTCACGCGTTAAGTGTCGTCAGAGCACGATCGTGCAGTTAATAACGAAGGAAAACCTATTTCCCCGTACCAAATGACACAAACTCTGCTGCCTCTCCTTCTCCTTGGCTTCCTCAAGTAACCTTGTCCCCACGGCACAGAGATAGGGACCTTATTAATGGCTATGGGGACCTTATTAATGGCTATAGGGACCTTATTAAAGGCTATAAATAACTGAAGGGTGGGTGTCAAATGGAAGGGGCCAATCTCTTTTCTGTAGTGCCCAGTGATAGGACAAGGAACAATGGGTATAAACTTGAGCACAGAAGGTTCCACCTCAACATGAGGAGGAACTTCTTTCCTGAGAGGGTGATGAAGCCTGGCCCAGGCTGCCCAGAGAGGTTGTGGAGTCTCCTTCTCTGGAGACTTTCCAGACCCCCTGATGGGTTCCTGAGTGACCTGCCCTGGGTGATGCTGCTTTGTCAGGGGGGTTGGACTCAGTGATCTCCCAGAGGTCCTTTCCAACCCCTACCATTCTATGATTCTATGAAGGGCATCCACACGTGGCCACAAGCCAGCGGCCACCCTGGGCTCCCTAGAAGCAGCAAGATTCCCACCACAGCCCCTGGTCTAGACCTTCTCACGAGTTTTAAAGAATAGCTCTAAAAATCCACTAATTGTCCCAAAGAGGAAACAGGGATAGGAAAGCTATAACAGATCAGCTCCCCACGCGAGCCCTCTCCTCACAAATGCTTTTCTACACCACGTTATGAAATCTGCTGATAAGAGAGTGTATGTAGCTTCATCGAGACGTGCAGGAGATATACTCATTAAGAATTTCCCATAGGGAATTTATTTTGCATAAATGTTATACCCAAAATTCAGGTAAAAATCTACAACAAAGACGGGGGAAGAAAAATAAAAAGATTTCCTATATATATATATTTTTTGGAGTCGTCTACCAAATTCTTTACCTCTCCTATTAAAAAAAATCACAACTGGGGTAGGAACTTACTTCATCTGAGTTTTTGGAGACTAATTACTTTTCGGCAGCCAGTGCCACGCGCGCTCTTCGGTGCTGATGAACTGCTCTTTACTAACCCTGCCTGGTCTGGCTGCATCAACAGATAGGAGCCAAACGGCTTCAGTAAATCAGAATCCAGTGACAGCAACGAGATTATTTCACAGCCCTGTGAAACAATCTCAGGTAAAATTCACATTAGAATGTCATTATGACTTCTCCCTGAAATATTGCTTTACATAAATTTTGTAGTATAATGGTTATTGAAAACCTCAATAGAAAAAGAGACCTAATCAGTTCCTTAATACCCTTTCTCCTAATTTGTTTATAAGTTAAATCATCTTTTTAAAAATAGATGATGACGAATCGCACAAGAGACTCCCTATTTTAATAACTTATCTTTAGATGTGGAGAGCAGCATTGCTAAAATACTAAAAATGTTAAAATGAAATTTCAGAATTGGAGAAGCGCTGAGGTATTGAAGTTTTCCATTACATGCACTTAAATTTTGCAGGATGGGATTCGATTAATCAGCTACGGCACTCGACTTGGAAACTACCAAAGGCAGATTATATCCGAGAAGGACAAAGTGTTGACGAGAACCTTTAGGACTACACCGAACACAATAGTTAGTTAAGACCAAGAAACAAAAATAGCCTTTGGGGTTGGTTTTTTTGGGCCAGACCAGTTAAACCAAAGAACAGAGGTCCCCTCTTAATTTTGAAGAAAATTAACACCAGACTTCTGTAGCAGCGCAGTAAGAAATTCCAAAGCTACATTATTTAGGAAGGAAAGTTTTACTTACAGTACCAGATGCTTTTGTCGTTGGCAAATGCTACCTTTCATCCATTTTAGCTTAATTTCAAGCCTGCCTGGATTTCTTCTTCCCTTCTAACCACACAAGCAGCTAAAGCCTTCCCTTTCCAAGCGTGCTCTTTTGAGCTGCTGGTCTCCCTTCGCAGCGATGCTTCACAGACGGAACAGCGTCACCATCTCCACCAGTCCCAACCCCTGAGCAATCCACGTGGATTCATTTCTTTGAAATTATTTCAAAGGCAAAAAGGCAAAAAAAAAAAAAAAAAGAAAAGCACGCTTCCTTACTTTGTGTTGTATTTCAGAAAGTTTAAATGGTCTAATATCCTATTCCTTTTCAACGTACCACAAAGTGCTAAATGGTAAGAATTACATTACTGCCACTGCTCAGATCCTGGCTGATAAGGTGAGCCTCCGACATTTATACTGACTCCTGAAAAAGCTGTTGCTATACTGGTCCAATAATTAATAATTCATGGGGCCAAATTACAGCTCTGGAAGGATACGGCCAGTTTTACTTGGTTCTTTCATATCCCTCCGATCTCTGTGTGACTAAGGAGAAGACTAATCAAAGGAAAAAAATTAAAACTTAACACATCAGGTTTAAAATTTAATTGCCATTCCACACTCAGAGAGGATGGATGGAGCAGGATAGAACAATGCTTCTTTTCAGACAAGGACGTGTACAAGATTTCTGAACGTGCATTAATTTTATTACATAAAAATAGCTTTTGCAGCTATTCAAATTGTAGATATTTAAACCTGGGAATATTATCATTAATGGGGCTCCTGGTGTCATGGGAGCGCAACACAACACGCTAATATTTTTAACATCTTCACAACAGTCCTTTCATGTTGTCCTTCATGGGTGGACTGATTTTTCTGCCCCCTGTATCCATCCTCTTGTTGTTAAAAGACACATTTTTATAGATCCATGTACAGAACGAGATCTGCCTAAAGACAAGGATCAGTAAGGGAATCAATTTTGTTATTTTATTTCTTGCAGAGAAAAGGAAATAAAAAGAATTTATTAACAAAATGATCTTTCTCAATCTACCAAGTACACTTGAGCTGCCACGTTCAAGAGTGCCTAAAAGTTTTCTAGGGGACAAGGACACAGACCATGATAAAAAAGAACAAACAAAAAAAGAGTAGTCATCTAAAGGTACGGGGATATAGTGGGGCTTTCAGAAGTTCTCAGTCCAATGTGGCTTTTTTATTGACTTTTTGCTTTCCACCATTTCATCCTGAGGCACCAGCGCTGAGGAAATGCCGTCTCGGACCTTGGGAAAGCAAGGAGACCTTTTACCAGGCTCGCATTGAAAGCACCCACCGCAGCATCTGCTTAGAATAGCTCTGCTGACCTCGGGCAAATCAGTATTTCAGCAAGACAGGAAATCCTGAAGCCTTTCTTTTTTTTCAAGCTTGTATTATTATTACCAATTAAAAGATGAATTATGGTTGTTTAATGGTTTGAGAAACTACTACAGGCTCTACAAACACATGGAACTTGGGTTACGAAGGTGGTCCTAAAGGTTGACGTACGTTCCTCTGTCCTCTGCTTCATGGTTTTAGCCTCCTCAGCAGACTTAGCTGCTGGTTATTGGCTGGTTTTACCTCAGACGAACACACAGAGCACAACCACTGCTCTGGGAGTGGCAAAATACGCTTGGACAATCCTAAACCTTCAACGGAAATGACATTCCTTGGAAGCCCCCTCGTGTTAACTTAAGTCCAACGTTTGGCAGCGCAACAGGAAGACCCTCATTTCTACAAGATGTCTCATTGTTCATCTTCATAGGGGGTCCTGAATTCCTGGCTATTGTCTCAGCCTTCAGTTCGCATATCACAAATAAAAATCACAGATAACCTAATTAATGCAGCTAGAGTGTTTAATCTTTCCAAGAACAAAATAAAATAATAATAATAATAATTTAAAAATAGTTAAATTGGTGCCAAGAAGAAACAAACACATTTTCCCAAAAAACAAAGCAAGAAGTAAGGGCAAAATTTTCATGACTGTTGAAATAATTAGGTCTTAAACTGAGGTTTAGCTTTCTAAGAGCCTAAGCTACTTTGAAAATTGTTAATTCCATATCATACACGATAATCTAGCATTTTTACGTTACCACTATATTTATATCTCACTTAAGTTAAATATATTTGTTATTACTTATGTAATTATTTAAGCAGAGAACAGAGAATTCAGAGCTGGCCATGTTACACAGAAGGACTTAAATCCACAAGTGTCCTTCAACGCAAACAATGGCAAAATAAGCTAAAAGGAACCACAATGGATGGTTCTGCTAGAAAACAAAATGATCCAAAGTGCTCCGAAATGAATCCTCCACTGGCTTTTCAGAAAATAACCTGAGGTATAGTTCCTGGATGTGTTAACTCTAACATTCATTTACATGACTTTACACTAAAGATGGAGAGCACAAGAATGTTGAGTCGCTGTGCATCCTTTCCAAAGCTAATTACTGCTGCCAGACTGATTAATATTTTTATATTTGTCCTGGACAGTAATTTCTTCCCCCCACCCCTGCCAAGTAGATGGTAGAATACTTCAAAAAGTTACCTATAGAGGTTGTGGAATCCTTGGAGATGCTCAACACTCAAATGGAAAAGACCCTGAGCAATCTGACCTAACCAGACCTGCTTGGAGGAGGAGGCAGGAGCAGATGACCTCTAGATTCTCTCTAGCCTATGTTATTCTATTATTTTAACAGGAAAACAGACATAAAAACTCCCCAAGTGTTAAAGGCTGGAACTAGGAGTGAGTGAAGAAACACTAGATGTACACAAACATCCTCCTGTATTAAAAAAACAACTAAACAACCAAACCACAAAACACTGAGGCTGATCCTGAGCAGCTCATTCAAAGAACTCGAGTCATTTATTAAATCTATTCTAGAAAACGATTCAATGGCTAAAAGATATTATTTGAAATGAAAACTGCTTGTTGTCACTAACAGTAATCAATGATGTTCAACGCGTGGAAATATTCAGCACCCTGCAGGGCGTTCTCCTCAACTCGAACCAAGCTTTTAAATTAAATCCCGACATCGTATTTGGCCAGTAAGTGGCTGATCAGATCACTGGAGAGTGACTACAGAGAGGTGGTTGGTTAGCCTTAATTTACCACAATTCAGCTTTAAAATCAGTTCCGCTTATGTTAATTCCTGAGGAACCCGAAACCTTGTTTTTGTCTCCTGGAAAGGCTCAAAGTGCAGTCTAATTGGAGAGCCATCACGGCTAATAGAGAAAAATAGCAGGAGATACCTCAGAGAGGCAGCACACGTCATTTGGCAAAGCAGGAACATCACAAAAAAAAAAAAACCCAGGACAAAACCCCCACGATTCTTAGGAGAAACAGCGACCTTCTCCTCAAAGAGTCTAACTCAAGGTGAATTTAAACGCAGAACTCTATCAAACGCATTTCTTTCAACTAACAGTTTTGTTTATGCCTTTGTTTGGGGTTTTTTTTTTTTTTCCCCCTACTGATTTCACAGCATCAGCGTGAGCTGTATCCAGCCCGTGCAGAGGGCAGCCTCGCGTCGCAGTTCACGCGGAGCCGTAATTAGAAGCTTTGCAACTGCGCTTAGCTTCGCTTACTGGGATGAAAGATGCAGATGTCTGTTTTAAGAGCCTCTGATAAGCGCTCGATTTGATCAGCCTGTACAAACACCCTGCAACCGGGTGCTGTGCAAGATATCTTCACCCGCTATCCACATCAGGGTACGCACTCTTGAGCATTTACACCTTTGAAAACGGAGATTTCCAGGCCAGACAGGAGATCTGGGTGGCACACCATAAACACTTCGATAGCCAAGACCACATTTTTCCAAAGCTGTTCTGGACACCAGCGAGCTTCCAAGAAGTGCTCGAGCAGCCCAGCAACTGCTGACAGTAACCTATGTCACGTTTAAGCACCTCTGAATCTCTCTGCTTTTATCTGTCTGTATACTGACTTTTATCCCCATGTCCTAAAAGCCAGCAGTAGAAATGAGTTAGGCTCCCAGCCTGAAAAAGTACATCCTAAATATACATATACAGTGTATGTAAGCTGGTCACCTAAAATAAGCTTGTTAGCTCGAAGGTATTACCATCAATTCCCACCACCATTAAAACTGCAGCCTAAAATGCTATTAAAAACTTCAGGAAATCGAGAGTTGTAGTTTTCTGGAAGTGTTTCGACGAATTTCTCATTATTTTAACAAGAATGATTATTCAAGCTTCCTGGCATTATTGAAAACCCTCCACTAGCCAGAGAATTGTCTCTTCTACCGGCTAAACCAATCGGCACGGTAAACGAGGGCAATAATACTCGTTTTCAATTAGAAGGTGATGGCAAAGTCAAAATGGACAACACAGAAAATAGTCACAGACGTAGATTTTAGAACACAATTAGCGTTCCCAAAACCAATTCAACGTGGGGTTTGTCTTTCCCCTCAGTTTTAAACGGCTGCTGTAGCTTTCTAGCTATGAAACCACCCATGTGCAGAGAACACTGGGTGAGGACAGACAGAAAGAAACCACTCTATGCCCTCTTAACCTCTGCACACCCCAAGTGTACACAAGTGCACAACAAGGAATAAACTACCACACTTTCTGGTATCCTCATACACAAAACACTGGGAAACTCCTTTCCCACCAGAAAGCTGAAGGGTTGAGTCCATAGAGGAACAGGCTGCCCAGGGAGGTGGTGGAATCACCATCCCTGGAGGTGTTCAAAACCCATCTAGCTGTGGCACTGCAGGACATGGTTTAGTGGTCCTGATAATGTTTAGTAGACAGTTGGATTTGATGATCTTGAAGGTCGTTTCCAACCTTAATGATTCTACGACCAGGCAAGTGGACACAGGGGTGATGGAAATCAAGTTGTGATTGACAGCTAAAGATATTTTCACTTAGTCTAACGCTCTGGTGTTGGAAACACCAAAGGATGCTCACAGTATCTAAGTGTTGTTTCATAACCTTCCACTGATGAGCAAGTTAAATTTGACAGTAAAAGAATAAATGAAGACCTCAAGCTCAAATAAGATGTCCCTATTTCAGACTAAGGATGTGCAAGGGGCACACTTGCTAAAGCTAAAGGGTAGGTCAGAGGTACAGCTGGACTTTTTTTACCTTCTCTTCCTAAACTCAAGAGATTTTTGCATGAGTAACAATTCTTCAAAATTGCTGATAACTTCCCAGTTTTTCTTTAGCACCAGTCTAAGAAGTAGCCTCCAGTACCACCTCAGAGGATGAAGGCAGAGCTGTCCGTCAGCCGACCCCAGCTCTGCTCAGAGAGCATTAGGCAGACTGGCAAAAAGCCACATCCAGTTTGAAACACGTACTGAAGATTTCCTCTGTCAGATGAATCTTTAATCTATTTATAATCTACAACATTTCCTCTAAACAGCACTCCACATCTTACCTTGTGTATCATTTTCACGTAAATGCCATGCCACAGAGCTAAAACATATGTCCAAATAGAAAAGTGGATTGGTTTTTTTAATTTTTTTTTTTTTTTCCCCCAAGTCAAGACCTTATTATAATTCAATCGACAGTCATTATTACCAGAACAACTCAAAAACAATTCCTGTCATCTCCTCTGCTGCTGTGTTTTGGAAACCACGGCCCTCGCTACACAAACATAATTCTTTCCTTTTTCTGCACCTTTGGATTAGAAAACCAAAATACTGGTGAAAATTATGGTAACACTTCTTTCCAGGAGCAAGGGTCTTCAACTCACCTTCTTGGGAAATTTGGTGATTAACATCATCTTTTGTAAATTCTTCAGACGTGAGCCAGAGAGGCAGGAAGAGAGATTTCAGGTTATAAGTATAAGGCATGGCAAGAGTATCTGAAATGGGCTATTTCACATAGGATTTTTCAGATTTTTCAGATTTTCCAGATTTTTCAGGATTTTTCAGATTTTTCAGGATTTTCAGGATATTTTTTTGAAATTCCAGATTTTTCAGGATATTTCCTCCACCTTTTGACAGCGGGTGGAGGAAAAACCAAACCAGCGAGGCCGTTTGTGGGTGCAACTGCCAGTCAGGGCTATTCCCACTCACCTACCTCGCGACCAATCCTCTCGGAGAGCAGACACCCAGAAATTAGGTTTCCTTGCACACCCCGTCGTCACGCCTGGCTGTACAGAACAGAGGTAAATTAGCAACAAACAACTTGGCAACTGCAAAGAGCCTTTCAACAGCGATTTCACTCTTGCACTATAATCTACATGGCACTTATTTTCTTTCAGAAGCTCGAGAAACCAACAAAGGAGAACACGTGCTGAGGTTTCGCTATGATCCTTTATGAGCTGTTTTCTGTACCTGGTAACATGCCATCCACAGCGGCCAGGTTTAAGTCGAGCTCCTTACGCTGCGTGTACGCTCAGCGAAGAGCTGCCGTGTCAGCCCTCCTCTCTGAGCTGCCCAATAAAACGCCCCCAAAATCTGCTTTTCCACGTGAAAAGCTGTTTCTGTTCGATGCAATTCACACGCTCAACTAAAGCGACCCTTAATCCCGCTTTGTCTTACAAAACCATCAAGACAAGGAGGCAGCGTGAGCAGTAACAACACCAGCCTGAGCTTTCCTAGACTCCCAGCAGCTGTCTGAGGAGCTAAACCACGCGGGGATGGCCACCTCAAAGCACCAGACAACAGAATGGAGATGGAGCACGGCCGAGACAAGCGGGCACTGCTCAGCGTCCCGTTAACATCCTTGGCATTATGCCACGACCTGGTATTCAAAGAATCATAGAATGGTAGGGGTTGGAAGGGACCTCTTGGAGATCACGGAGTCCAACCCCCCTGACAAAGCAGCATCACCCAGGGCAGGTCACTCAGGAACCCATCCAGGTGGGGCTGGAAAGTCTCCAGAGGAGGAGACTCCACAACCTCTCTGGGCAGCCTGGGCCAGGCTCCATCACCCTCACAGGAAAGAAGTTCCTCCTCATGCTGAGGTGGAACCTTCTATGCTCAAGTTTATACCCGTAATCTTATATGTATCTTTATACCCACAATCATTTATCTTCTGACCAAGCAAGCATCTCTGTGCAGCAAACAACTGAATTTTAACCTGAGGTAGGAAATAAAAACCCACAGTGAAAGGCAGGAGTGGGAGCAGCAGCCCTGCCCTGCTCACACCTCAGCATCCCCTCTCTGTGCTTGCAGACCCGAGCCTACTCTGCTATCACCCTCACCCTCCCTAAATTTATCCAATTACTCACTTCTCTCTAATCGAGATCCTTTTGGGTTTAGCCCTCTTTCCATCCCAGCTTTAGCATTTGAAAGACCATCCCGTCAGAGCCACTGAAACAGCTTCTCCCACGCTGCTGGTGTGGCTCTGTTATCTGAAGCTGTGTATCTATGGCTACTTACACCTGTATCTCTCTTTTTGGCTTCCTGACTAAGCCTTTAACAAAGCCTCCAGAGCACTTCATTGTACGTATTCAGGCACGCAGCAATCTAAATTTAAGCAGGGAAACCAAGTCATACAAAACAGTGATTAAAAAATTTCCTATCGCCTCCCCTCCAGTCATCACAACGGTGTCTTCCTCAGCAGAAGCTGAGGAAATTTTTGCTTACAGGTTGCACTGGGCTGTCTGTGGAACAGCCCATTTTTTTCCACCCCCCCAGGTTTCACACTGAATGATTATTTTGCCTTTGAGACAGAGACTCTGTCAACGACAGCAGCGGTTCAACAAACTGGAGGTGTTCTTGCCTCATCTGGACAGATGTCTATGACACACGGGTGTGTCTGGGATGGGAAAACTCCTGGAAATGTGCCTTGTATTTAAACATCTCTGTAGTCAGGCCCCTGAGGTGTCACGTCCCTCCCAGGTGTTCCCTCTGTTCTCTAGAGCCTTGGAGTTCATGGTTTGCTGAAACAGTTCTGGAGTAGTCCTTCACAGCTTTTCATGTAGCTCTTTTTCCCCATGTTGATTTTATAGGCTTGTTTTTATTACCTGAGAGCTTTTCATTTAAAGCAGAAAGTTAAAGGGCAGCCACTATTTAATAGGAGCAGCTGGAGAAGCACCCTCACCATTCTCCCTTTTTTCTCAAAATCCCCTTTCATTGCCCTTGGAGGCAAGAAGGAATTCATAGCCATAGCAATAGTGAGAGCATGGCCAGTCCCACTCTGGAGGCACTGGGCACTCCTTCCTGCCTTCAAGGGCATCATCCCTGGCACTCCGAGGGCTGGCTGGTGGGCAAGGACAGCCAGGCTCTTTAATACCAGTACTGAAAGGGGCTCTTGTAACCCTTCCTGCTCCACCTCATCCCCTTGGTGGTAAATATGACACCAGCAGTGCCCCCCAGGGAAGGCAGGCAGATGTTGAGGTGGAATACACCTACAGAAATCTGGGGATAAAAATCCTTCTATTTCCTTTATTAAGGAAATTAACATTATTAAGAAAAATTCTCAATCCTAGCTTTTGCAGCAGCCTCTAGATCACCATGTCACCGAGAAAAGAGTAGCAATTAACTTAATAGAAGCCCTGGGAAGCAGGCAGATAAGTAGCAAAGATTCTTCCCTTCAATCTAGGGCAGTTTTCTGCTAGCGATTTGGAGAGAAAAAGCTCCATATCCCATTACCAATTCTCTACGACGTGCAAAACCAAGAGATCCTGATAAGAATCCATGAATAATTAAGTTTAAGCTGATGTTAGCAGAAAGCTCAACCGTACTGGGGATGTTAGACTCTTCCTTAGTTCACTGGCAGGAAATAGCCTGGGTCAAATTCATTCTGTAAGTAATTCCTTCGAAACAAACTGAGCTACCTCAGCCAATGGGTTTGTTCTGAGCTTCAGGGTTAAAAAACCTGCTTCCATTCTTCCATGACAGAAAATTTAAAAATAGACTACTTTACTCGTTGTGAGTTGCTGATGCTAATAGCTTAACTCCCTCAACGCAAACACCAGCTACCCAAACTGGGGAGATGTAGGCTTCCAAGATCTGACAGCCTGGCCCTGCTTTATCTGAAAACTCCCTCCCTGTGTTTCCACACTGACCCTTATGTGGGTTCTCCTCAGTCCCATTGGATACCTTACTCTTGCCACGCCAGGGATTGTTTGTTCCTTAGTCCTTCTCTCAAGGGCTCTCGCTCCCCATGCCCAGGGCTGTGTGCTGCTGTGAAGCAGATGGCAGCTGGTCCATGTGCCCCTCATTCACTGCTTGCTGATTTCCCTTCCCTTTTATGCCCACTGATGCCCAAAATAATTCTGGACAGACTGAATTAATCAGAATTAATCAGAGAGGATGATTAGATTTTCTAAGAACGAACCTTTTGAACCAAACTGATCACCAGCCACAGTGAAATAGCCTGAAATGAAGCGACAGCAGAAGAGGATAGTTCAGGGAACTGCAAGTTGAGAACTGTTTAGGAAGAAAACAAAGATCTCTCTTGCAATGCAGAAGGGCTACTGTGGTTCAGCTGCTTTTCAACATGGTGTGCATTTAGCAGGGCATGCAATGAGTTGTGATCGAGGCCCATGCAGGCTATGGCTTTGGATGGCCATGGCCATGGCTAGCTAAGGATAGCTATGGCTACTGGTGGCCTGTGGATTTAGGCCACTGCCCTTGCTGAAGGGAAATAAAAGGCCCTAAAGATGGAAATGTTTCTCCATATGGACATCCTGAAGTAAACACCCGGAAACCTGGAGTTCTCTCATCACAGGAGCTGCTTTACATGAGTCACCATGACCAGGTTTGAGTATCTCAGGTCTAGAAGCATCTCCTCCAACTCCTCCAGCAAAGGAACAATGGGTGCCCTTTAGTTAGAAACAGGGACATCTATACAAGAGCTTAGGTGCCCTTTAGTTAGAAACAGGGACATCTATACGAGAGCTTTCCCAGCTCCTGAGGAGCACAACAGACTGTCCTAGAAAGAGCAGGTGTGGGAACGACTGCAACACTACTGGAGCTAAGAGCTCTCCCTGGCCAGATTCTCTTCTCAAAGTCGTTGAGGATGGCTTGTCTTACTGAGCTCGAGTTGAACATTAAGTAGGCTTCAGAAGCAATTTGAAGTGCTCTCTGTTGTCTATTTCCACATGGTATATTCAGGTACATTTTTTCTGGTGTACCTTTAACTTTAATGCCTGCACTTCAGAGTTCAGAAACTCAGCTCAGGCATTTTGTGCATGAATAATTTTCAAAGAAAATGAAAATCTGAACCCCTAGTTTTCCTAGGTTTGCTCAGGCAATACCAACACCAGCCATCAGCCTCGAATCAGCACCAGAAGTGCTCTCTGATTGACTCTCACCCCTACCAGCATTCCTAACAAGCCTTGGTGTTACTTTGAACAAAGAAGGACTTCAAAGTTTTAAAGGCTCTCTCTTTCCAAAACAGAGTGCACAAAGTGGAAGCTCTCAAAAGCAACATCAGTGCAGAGCAAGGAGGTACTACCTGAAAACCTGTTGGTTTCGTATACCCATCATGAAGAAAAGCTTCCTCCTATATTGATACAAATATTTCATGCAGAATAAACCCCATCAAATCTATTTCTAATTAATGTATTTTCTGTCACGATTGGTCATAATCTCTATGCCAGAGCTACTGGGATTCACCCACAACTTGTTCTTTCTTCCCACCACTCTTTCAGTGAAGTCACACAAGGGCTTTCTATTTGTGGCAGGTTGGAGTGAACCCGGGGTGTTGTTTTCCAGTCTCTACCACCAGGTATAGCTAAGTGGCTTACTGGATGGCACTCACAGCAGGAGCACTCTGTTCCACCTCCTTTAAGGTTAACTGGCTGATTTTTCAGCTTTAGAAGCTTAGCACAAAAGTTTAAGCTTCTTCCCTCCCCCCATCTCCAAGGTTCAGCTACAGCACGCTGTGAAAAGGGAGACGAGAAGAGGCAGAAGGGTAAACATCAGAAGGGGACACTGCCCTTGTCCTGGAGCACAGCTCTGAAGTGCAGCTCACAGGAGAGCTACTGAAGTGGATTAAGCCACTGCTTCAAGGCATAGACTTTGGCTTTCAAGAGGCTCCTCTCATGCCCCCAACAAGGAGGAAGGAGAAAGCAGGGGCTTTGAGAGGCTGATGTAAAGGTCTCAGAGGAGAGTTAATGGGGAAGGACAGTCAAGATATGATCAGGTTGGAAGGGGCTGGGGCAAGGATGCCAACTTTAAGCTGTTGGGAAATGAAAGCTCTGGTGTTTGTGATGGTGATAAACTCATCTGTGGGATCACAGAAAGTTTAGGTTGGAAAAGGCCGTTAACAAAGAATGGTGTTGTAACATCAGATGTTGACTTCACCGCCCACTGAAGCAGAGGTAGACTTTGATTGAATGAAAAACAGCAGGAGAATTGGATTAAATCCTGTTTGTCGAAGGCAGTGTGAGGCTGACACCAGGCACTCGAGCTTTGGGCAGCAGAAATAGTCACTCTCTCGCCTTATGCCACTTTGCTTCTGCAGGAAATCCCCTGGAACTTCAGCATTAACACCAGCCCTGCAACGGGTGGTACAGTCCAATAAGCTGCATGTATTGCACAGGGAAGCATCTCACCAACCTAGGAATGTTAGGGCTCCTTTTTCCTGTCAGAAACGAACAAAAAACCAAGTGAGAAATGAATTTGGATGCGTTCCTCCCTATTTAATAAGCAGTCATATAGAGAGGAACCAAAATGCTGGCTCAGGACTCCCAAGCTTACCTTCTGGGCTTGTATTCTTTAGGAAGGGAGGCATTTCCATGGCATCAAGCAGATGGCTGAAATAAGCATCTTTCCTAAATCAAGCTACATGTGGAAGCCTAGAAGCTATGTAAGGTAGGAAAAAGCTACAAGCAGGGGGAATGAGGGGGTGGGGATGAAGGAAGAAGGAGGAGGAAAAGACAGGGGGTGGAGAGTAACACTGGAGAGCAGCAGTGGTCCAGCCCCTCCGAATCTGAAAAGCATCACAGGAGCCTCTGGATAAAGACCAGCCTCAGTTAGCAAGGCTTGGAGACAGAGGATTTCTGCTCAGTGCTAAAACATGGTGAGTAGGATTTTTGTGATCTGCCTTATTGTTCGCTCTGGTGCAGCTGCCTTGCCTTTGCTCTGACACAGCGACTCCGAGGGACTAGTATTTTGGGATGCCTGCTGGTTTGTGAAGCATTGTTTTTTATTTATTTTGCCATACATCTGAACAAGTGTGTGCCTGTATTTATATAAATGCACATCCTATCTCCTTTGGAAGCAATAAATTGCTGAAAACAGCTAAAGCAGACAGCATTAACGCTTCGCTGTCTGGTACCAACAGGCTGCTGGGCAGGGCAAGTATAAAATACTCTGTTTCCTTCTCAGGTAGAGTGAAAATCTCTGCTCAGCTGCCTTCTCCTGGCAATAGAGTGATGATTCCATAGCTCCCTGTGCAGGAGTTTATGCTGCCCTTTTACATGGTGGAACTGGAACATTTCAAGCAGTTGTATTTCAGCCTCAGGTACAGGAGAAAACGGAGGGAAGGGTGCAGAGGTTTTGTCAAAGAAGGAGCCTCCTTTTGTCAAGGTCTTAGTCTCCTGCCCCACGCAGGGCTGGGGAAAGCAGTGGGTGCCCCAGGCGGGGCTGGGGGAAGCAGTGGGTGCTGCTGTGCCCCCAGGGACCCCTCCTGTCAGCACACAGCAGGACAGCATGCTGGGCGTAGAAACGTGGTTCATTTTACTATGAAAAATCCTGAGCTCTCCGGAGCAGTTGGCAGGGCTTTAAAGGAAGGTTCAGGCTCCTCTATAGCACATTGCTAATAAGATTAAGCATTTAACTACACACCCTTCTAGTATTCTGCTGGGGAGTGTAAGATTTTACTTTGTGTGCTCAGTGGAATTAAGGTTGAAGAACACCACACCAATGTGCTTCTCGCTGGTTCTTCATGAGAAAGCCATTGCCTGACCTAAATGTATATGCAAATAATTAGGTATCCTGGCTTACCCAAGAGAGACAAATGATTAAGGGGAATGATGAGATACATACGTAGAGGAGTGATGGTGAGAGGAGTACTCCTAACGAGAGGCTTGATCTCAATGCAGGTTTGTGTGTCACACGGGCGTCTTTAAAAATAAACATTCTTCTGTTCCCTGAATCACGACTGTGTCTGAGTCCATCCTCCATCCTTTCCACCCTGCTCTTCTCTGTTTTCTAATGGAGATGGGATACTAGAAGGGTAATCAGTTCAAGTGAGATGAGCCCTGCTTTAAAACCCTCTTTGGTTTTCAGCAGAACTGTTGTTTATTTGCTCACCAGAACCAGTGTTACCGTAACTGCAGACAGGGCATCACTACCCTCTAGCAAGGAAACAGTTTATTGCTTTGTGACTAAAACTCAACAAAATAGAATATATGCTCACGATTATTAGTATTTCCATCATTAACTTTTACCTTCTGAGATAGACAGTTAAGGTTTTTGGCCGTAAAGAAACAGCCTTACTCCAAAAATCCCCCCCCTCTACACTTTCCTGGGAGCACCAGCTGTTCTTTTTGCATTGTTCATCGATTAGATCCTAAGCATTAAAAATTAGTATTGTCCACTGACTTCCAAAGTAGCTGTGCCACCTCATGCTTGATTTATTATTTCGTTTTGCATTTCAGGGCTTCTAACTGGTGCCCAGCAAAAAGCCTCCCAAGGTTAACTAAGTACAGAGAGCCTCCTGGAGCACTCCGGTCTTTTTTCCCTTTCCCATGATAGAGTTTCTCAATAAATATTTTAAAAAGCATTACATCTGAAAGTGCCTCCATTTTAAGCATAATACACGTCCAAATGACCAAACCTGGTATTTGTTTTCAAGAAATTTCATTATGCTACCATTTTCTTTTGGAAAGCAGGAGTGACATTTTCAAAGGTAAGGCTGATACTCAGGATCTTTAGTCTGATTGATAGGAAGCCACTTGTGGAAAAGAGATTTTGGACTCACTCCAAACTTGTATCTTGAATGATAAAACCAGTCCAAATAGAGTTTTTTCTTTATTTTTAAATAAGTGGTAATAATAATAATAACAGTAATAATAATAATATGCAATGTTTATCAACTCTTGCATCTAATAAAAGGAAAACGCTTGGAGGGAGGTCAAATTAAGACTCCAAATGGCAATGTAGAATTCTGCTCAGCAAGAGAGAGCCAGGTGCCATCTCCACAACCTGCCAATGTAAAGAATGATCTAAACACAAAGAAGCAGAAAGAGCAGCCCTATCTCTCCTGCAAAACAATGACTGTATTCTGAATTTTGCTTATTTCTATCTCCAAGCGAGACAATTACCTACATATCACACATCAATCAAGCAAGTAAAAGTGTCCAAGCCAGACAGCTGAGAAGATTTTGGAATAAATGAGCCTTAATCATATTTTTTCCTACTTAAGCAAAAGTATTTTTGAGCTAAACTTCACAAAGCCAGAGAGCTCATCTAAATTTCCTCGCTGTAATGCTATTCTTTCTATCCACGTAACCTCACTGATGCAGATATATTCTACTTTCCCAGTAAGATGATCTTCCTAGAGTTACATCCAAGAGGACTAATCTTTTAGCTACTGACACATTAAAGCACAATCTATTTTACCTTTTCTTTGAAGATAACTTAAACTTTCCACTGGGAGATAAGCAAGTAAGATATAAGATACTAAGTACGACACTAGCCCAAAACCCAAAGCAAGTCTTCCCCCATTCCTCCAGAGAGGAAGAACTGTAGGCAGCTCAGCCTGGCAGGAAACTTTGGGGCACCATGGCCAGAGGTAAGTGGGACCCCTCTCTTCTCTGACCCACAAGACAGAGGCAGTATTTGGGCAGTTTGAATCCTGCCTCCAACCGTCTTCCTCCTGCTTCCTAATGAATATTCAGTCCAGCTCCACTGCAGCCCTCCTTTGGCCTCCTTGTCTGGGCTTAGGTAGAATTTAGCCCATCTGAATATGGCTCTGATTAACCAAAGCAGTTACCTAACTCAGGATTGTTCAGGCTCACATAACCTAGAACTATCAGCTCTTGCTTTGACTGTGTTCACCCACACAGGAATGTGTTCACCTTTGCATTCTAAAACTTTAATTTCCTTTTAGATGAATCACAGGCACAGTAAAACCTTGTGTTTATATGGAAAGGCTGTCAGCCAACCTGCACAGAATGTAAGCTTGAGCATGAAGTATCTCCACATTTTACAAGCAATATTATCCAAGTTTAAACCAAAAACCTTATTTCCATCACAGTATAAGCCCGATATCCATATCTAAGTGCCTGCTTAGAAACTTGTGAAGTCCTGAAAGGAAGCAGCTGGCATGATTAAGACAGATGGAATCACAGAATCGATCAGAGAATGGTTTGGGTTGGAAGGGACCTTAAACATCATCTCATTCCAACCCCTCTGCCATGGGCAGGGACACCTCCCACTAGAGCAGGTTGCTCAGAGCCCCATCCAGCC
>WTSP01004446.1:6071-19112 GCA_025331215.1 Actenoides lindsayi | reverse complement strand
GGGGAGGGGTGTGGGGGGGGGGTGGGTAACAGAGACTGTCTATTATAGGTCTAAGGGGCCTCCCTCCTCAACCATGACACTTAGGTATTACCAGAATGAGGTACCTGAAACAGAAACACTTGTTTCTGCATTTCAGACTTCGGGACACATTCATAGCTCAAATGAGACTGTAGATCATCACCACTGTTGCACCTGTTCCCACAGAGAGTATTTTTCCAAGAGGCATTTCAGATTGAGACCATATGGTACCAGTAAGCCACCAGGCACTGCTAAATTTCTTCCTTTAAAAAGTATTAATGTTTTTCCTGATTTATGTATATTTGCCCCCCAAACACCGCTACTTATTTTTGGAATGATTCAGAATGGAGAAGAGAATAAAATTATTTCTAATGTATTTTGTTACCTTTATATCTATCAATAAATTACAAAAAGCTTGTCCCTGGTTAGTGAAGAGAGGCACCAAGTTACATTAATATCCCATTCCTAGGTCTTCTTCCTGATAGCAAACCATACCTTATATACCTTATAGGTTGTGTAAAATAGGCAGTGATAATATTGAAAATGCAAACACTTTTGGAGGGTCCAAGATGCGTGCAGCCATTCATTTTACGTAGTAGAATGGCAAAGGAGAGGTGCAGTAGGGCTCAGAAAGTTTGTCCAGAGGTGAAGAAATACCCCCACATCTGAATTACTGTCAAAACCCATGCACCTGTTCTGGAGACATCAGTTGCCTGTCTGTTCTAAGTCAAAGACAGGAGACAGCAAAGTGACAAGAGATCATGTGCAAATAGCACTTCCTAATTACCAAGTTACATGGTTGCAGGCTGATGTTGAGTGTAATTGAGACAAACCTTCTAATTTACACTTCTATGACTAGCAGATGCATATGTTGGCCACATGGATGCCTAAATCTGGAAAGCAGTGTTGAATTTATTCATAAGGAACCCACTGGTTCAATGCTTCTTGAAGAAGCAACAGTAAAGAGAAAAAGGAAGAGATAGGAAAAGATCGGAAAGAGTCTTCACTTTAAACAGTAAGCAATGTAACACTTCAAACATAACAGATGCATTTTTTTTTTTAATTAAATAGTGAACATAGTCAATGTTAAGCACAAAAAAGCTGAGGATGCAGTGAATACACTATTTCGTATTGCATGAGAACTTATAAGTTCTGATTTCTAAGTATTCCGATATGTATGAAAAAGTTTATTCATTCCTTTGCTTCATGAATTCTCAACTCATCTCTTGGTTTATCTGCAATCTCCTACCTGCAATTCACAGTTTACTTTTCACTTCAATCTCTTGTTAATCACTCAGGGAACAGAGCTATCAAATATTCAACAAGTGAAGTGAAATATCTAAACAAGAAAAAAAAAAAGAGTCCAAAAATATTAATCCAAAGACTTCCATAGATAAACATCTACACATAAGTTATCTGTCAATATATTGATATAGAACCAGTGGCAGACTGGGAACATCAATTAAGTTAAAACAAGTATTCACCTGCAGCAAATATGATTTAAAACCAATAGTTCAATGAATTGTGCTCCATAGGGCAATGGTAGATGTACCAAATGAACAAACCATTTTCCTCAATTTCCTATGATCATCTGTTCCAAAGATGACTGTGAACACACTTTCCCATATTGAAAACTGAACAATTTATCTGTATGTTTGACTTACTTTAAAAAATTTATATTAAATATGTAATTCTTAGAGAATACCATTTCATGTGTTTTAATTCTGTGCCTGTCTATATAAAAAGGAAATTACACAAAACTTGTCTTGACTGCTAGTTACCCTCAGGATTACATTTCAAGGTCTTACAAGTCTATAGAGGACTGGCAAGCAGGATTTCCCACTTCTATTCCTCACTATTAGCATTTTACTCCATAAACTTGTGAGGTTTGCAAAGGTTAGAGAAATTGCACATCTCCTGAAAGTGAGTAGAATAAGAGAAGAAAAAAAAAAGAAAGAAAGAAAAGTTTAGTGATGCTTGGAAGCCACTTTGAGATCCTCTGTGGAAAGAGTTCTAGTGCAAATTTGCCAAAAAAAAAAAATGCAGTGCAACTAGTCCAAAAGGTTTTGGATCACACAATTACTCAGTAGAAAGGAAGATAGCCTGAAGAAATAAGATATTGCCAGAGAAGAAGTAGGGGGTGCTGAGGAAATAGGAGGTGTCTTTAGACCATGCCCTTCACCACAGCTTCCTGCTTTGTAGTCCAGCTTCAGCCTAGAGCTACCAAAGACAGCTCACATTTCACTAACAAGGACAGACTTTCCAGGTGCTACCACTTCTCAAAGTCATCTTTAGGTATGCCTTATAAGGTGTCTTCAGCTGAATCAATACTGCAAGTTTGTAATTACACAGGTAACCTCAGCTTCCACTGAGAACAAAGCCATCGAAGTAGTATGTGTGTTGCAACAAAAAGATTAGGCACCCAACCCCTTGGAAGCAAGAACAGCAGAAGAAAAGAGAACCCAGTTAACCTATTTACTTGGGAGGGGCAGCTGGGACAGGATTCAGTTTTCTGAGCCTAAACCATTTTGATGTAGATTATGTAAACTTGTAGAAAGTTCTCAGAAGTTTAGGGTGGAGGACAGGCCTCCAGGTGACACCCTGATGCACAAGAATAGCTAAAGAGGGCATTTCTGTGGAATAGAAAATGGATCTGTACCAAACAATGACTTGGAGAGAAGAATTTGGCAATAACAACAGCAAATGTTAAGGAGGGTGATAAATTGTTCTTTTAGTTTGTCCTTCATTAATTGTGAGATTTAATGCATAAAAAATGGAAGCAACAATTTCTTTCCCTTTTAACCTTTTATTCCTTGATCCATCTATGTTCCATCTGCCTAAATACTCCATGAACAATTAATTGGTATAGTAGCTTCACCTGAAGAAATAATATCAGTTTTCAGAAAGATTTAGGAAAAAATACTGACATTAGAGCCTTGTAAGCTGTTTTTGTAGCAGCAGACATTAAGGATACAGTAGAAAATGTGTCATGAGACAACTTTATATAACCTAAATGAGAAAAACCCCAACCCAACACTGTTCTACTGAACCAGCTGACAGAAATGCAACTACCCTTTAGAAAATGGATCAGTGTTACAGTATGAAACCTATGTGCAAGCACTCCATATGTAGTACCTTTACGTTTTGCCTTCTAGTATGTTCTTCTTACATGTTCCTTACATTATTCTGATATCCAAACTCTCAACCCTTAGGAGTGTTAGTCCCATATTTTCTCAGAACAAGAAAAATGGTATTACTTTCATAAATATTCCTATGTTTAAGATCACATACAGCTTCTGGCAACACTGAAAATTCCAGTTTCAACTATCAACTCCCTATTTACCACGCCCTTCCATGCATACTACTGTTTTCTGACTGAAATTGTAGGGGAGGAAGACTATAGCATACATTAGTCTTCCAGCTATAAGGCCAATGCTTTGTTCATACTTATATGAAAAAATGACATCAATAAGAGTACGGACATCCTGCAAGCAACCACAGCTCCTCAACAGGGACATGTTTTTCAAAGAGGACAAGAAAAGGGATGGGTGGTGGACAAAAGTAAATTCATGTTAATACTTCCAAGTCAGAGTTGCTTTCTTGTTACTAGATCCCAGCAGGTTCAGCTCATATCATCCTCAAATTGTAGAGCTTTAATTGAAAAAAATTAGCAAGGAATGAAAATTTTTTCAGAAATATTTGAGCTTTCATGTCTGAAATCTTGTATTTCACAAAAATGTAACCTTAAGATTTCCTTTACAATATCCCATTCCTGGAGGTTTAGAAGTTCCTGTGGAAAGCTTCTTCATGTTCCTTCTAGACAATTTTATTAATTAAGAAAACAAAGCATCTCCATATCTGAAAATTAGCTTCTCTTTACCATTTCCTTGCACACTCACGGCAACACAAAGGTTCAGAAAGAGAATATTTCTTCACATGAGGCTGGGCACGGGTACTCAGGTGGTCTCTAACCCTGCAGAACCACTTAGAAGTCAAGGGGACTGGCACAACACAGGAACTAAAGGCAGTGCAAGAAGTAAGCAAGTGCAACAAGAGCAAATGGATGATTCTTCTAGTGCATCAAGTTGTCAAGGTGGCTTTAGGTCACCTTTTCTACTCCTCAGTCTTTGACTATCATATGAATGGGCAATTTTCCAAAGCAGATTAAAGGAACTAAACAAAAACCTCTGCTAAATTTTTGCTTGAGTTCAGCAGTCATGGAAGTAATTGCTGACTACACTCCAAATATGAGCCAAAAACCCTCTGATCTGGATCCAAGTTTCCCTGAAGCTTAAAGATGCTTAGATCCAGCTTTCTGGGTCACATCCAATTCTAAACTCCTTTGTTTATCTTCTATAGGCTATTAAGTCTCCGTTAGATGAGGAATTTAGAACAGCAAGTAATGGTACAGCTTTCCCTGGAGTACTGTGTATGATGGTGATGCCATCCAAATAAGATACCTCTTAACTAGAAGAGACTCGGAATAGTGATAAAAATGAGCGATTACTTAGGAAAAAAGCTATAATCCAATAAAAAAATAGAAAGACCTGGACTGGGAAACAAACTAGTGGAAATAAAAGGAAAGAATTTATAGAGTGGTGCACAGCCTGAAGGAAAATGGCTGGGACCATCTAGTCTCTGTCTCACAGGGTGAGAACAAAGGAAGCTGAAAGGTGGAAAAAGAAAGGAACATCCCTCATGCAGTGTGATATCAGGCTAGAGAACTCATTGCCAACATGCTAAGATTCATACCGGATTCAAAGGGGGAGATTATGCTTAGCAAAAATACCCAGAATTATAACAGCTGCTTTTTAAAGGAGTTATGTGGAAGGAAGAACCTAAAGACAGTTGCAAAGGATAAAATCTGTTGCTTTCAGGCTTAAATCGGTTTCTGAAAGTCCAGGAGACTATAGGAAGTGCAAGATTATCGCACATCTCCGTGGTTTCTGGAAACTCCCAAAATTCCCAATGCTGCCCAGCATCAGAAAGGATACACAAATACCACTCCACTTACTGAAATACTGCAGCTGAGCACAAAACAGGGAAAACAATAAATTTATTTCAACATGAGTTTAGAAGCTCAGACTGTTGCAGTATAAACAATATTTTATTAAACTACAAGGTCTGTCCTCACTTGCACCTCAGTGCTATTCTCTTTTACACTGATAACTGCCTGTGTGGAACAGTCTACACAACCATGGAAAATGTTTGGCAGCTTAATGTGCCCAGAAAGCCCTGAACACAGCTGCCTGTGACTGAACAGTCACATCACTGGCAGTAATTAGAAACTGTGAGTGAAACGGAAGCAGAGCCTTTCTAGTGCTCCCCAGCCAAAGGTGCAGACACTGCCAAATCCCCCTGAAAGGGGAAGCCCTTTACAACCAGAGACATTGACTGAGGAGCACACAGGGCCAGGTCCCAGCCAACAGTTACAACCTATTATGAACTGCTCTGAGACACATGCAGCCTGCAATAAATATGGACTTTAGTTTCAAAACAATTCCCAAAGCCATCAGATTCCTGAGTTTTACAGGTACCACCTGCATTGGGTCTGGGACTGTGTGCTGACTACCAGCCACTATGTCTTCCCTGAAGTATAAATTGCAGGTTTCTACTCTTCTTTATGCTGCGTTTTCCAGTCAGCTCTGCTCTATTTCTATTTCTTCTGCCCCTTAGGTAACTCTCTGCTTGTCCCCCTCATCCTTTCTGGCTATTTATACAAAAGCCAGAAAACACAGTACAAAAGCCAGTAACACAGGGAAAGAGATCAAGCAGCAGTCTACATGCAAAGGGGAAAAAAAATAGCTGTCAAGTCTTGTGTACTGGAGAAAGAGTGGCTCAACAAGATTCAACTCTGGAACTGTGGGCAAAACACGCAGAAGATGAGTGTCAGGCTCAGATGCTGGATAAAGTTTGATGAATTCATAAATGCTCCCCATCACTCCACTCTCCTCAATATCTTCTCCAAAATACTATTTAGTTAGTGATGACAAATGCTCATGAAAGCTCATATCCTTACAGTAGCGGCTGCCTGAGACTGAGTAAATGCAGACAAACGTCAGGGAAGTCCAACTCTTCAGTGTATCCTCTCTGCTAGCATCCTTTACGTATGTGTGATCTCTGCACCAGGGGTGATTTAGGCTGGATATTAGGAAGCATTTCTTCACTGAAAGGGTTATCAAACATTGGAATGGTCTGCCCAGGGCAGTGGTGGAGTCTCCATCCTTGGAGGCATTTAAATGGCATGTGGACCTGGTGCTCAGGGACATGGTTTAGCAGTGAGCTTGCAGTGTTGGGTTGAAAGTTGGACTAGATGATCTTGAAGGCCTCTTCCAACCAAAGGCATTCTGTGATTCTTCCCACATGGCTCCTCACAGGGTGTGGATGCTTCTCTGTTCCAACACATAAAATACTCCCAGACTTAGTCCCCAAGCTCTGCAGAAGTACTCCAGAGGACCCTCAGAGGTGGGGACCCCTTCTAGCTCCAGCTCCAAGACCCGACATTGTCCAATCAAGAAGATTCAACATGACACAGACCAGTCCTCACAATCACAAATCTATTTGATTAAACTGAAAGCAATGGCTACACTGTAATGTTCTAATTACCTGTCACATTCAGAAGAGTGCCTCTGAACTTAGATTTACCTGACCTGTTCAGACACAAATTTACAACTACCTGAGAGGCTTTGGCCCTCAACAGCTAATCTGAGCTGCTCAGGCAGAATTTGCATTCACTCAGCCAGTCTTGAGTCTCTTCAACTCATCTCTGTTCTACCAGTCCTCTGTCAGCTAGAGGATTGTTCTATCTCTACTGCAATGTTATTGAGATTCCAAACTGAACAAGACAGGCATTTAAGACCTAAGTTAGCAGGTCAGGACTACTTTATAATTTGTTCCCAAGTAGAATATTTTACAGCTTAGGTGTTTGAATAGTGGCGTTTTTTTAAACATTTGTATTAAAGTTTTTATAAAACAATTTTTTAATTTTTTAATTTTAAAATAATTGTGTTAAAAATTCTCATTCTAAAGAGACCTCAGTAACCACGTTTTTCTCATTGTAAAATGCTTCTCAATTTTCTTTTCAATTCTGATTTTTTATCTCTTCTGGATAAAAGATGGTAACATATAGCAGATACCAGTAAAAGATTTGCATAGCAGCAACAACACAGATTTCTCCCACACAATGACCCTGAAATTTTTTCCTAAAATTAGCTTGAACAAATGAGATCTGATTCATTTCTGGAGTGGCCTCACCAGATTCACTGTGCTTATGCTGAACGTCTGAATTGTCTCCGGAAGCATGTCCGCTGGGCTTTTCATCAAACTGTGCTTGTATCAAAACTTTACAAGGAATGAATGTGTGATGAGGTTTACAGACACCCAAGACAACACTGACTGACATTTGACTTATTTCAGTTATATACCTCAGTTTAGTTTAGTTCTATTCTCCTGTAAAAATTGGTAAATTCTCTGGATTATTCCAATTCTTTTACCTAAACCATTCAATCTTCAATTTCAATTAGGTGGCTTCAGTCAATCATGAGCCACCATGTAGGAAAGATAATATTAATATGCTTTTGGTCATGAAGTCAGTGGCTTTGATTCACCTCCATCAGCAGCACCAATTTAAAAAACAAAAACCACCAAGAAACCAAACCAAACCCAAAACAAAACACCAACAACTCAGCAAAGCACTGTAAAGAGGGATACCAGAGATAAAGTGCCCTGTAGATAGCTCTTGGACTCGTCGTAGTTCACTTTCTGCTGAGCATTCAGAGATCATAGTTATGATACTTCCCAAAAATAAAGGTTAGGATAACCACTGTGCTGCTATATTCCAGGATACACAGAGACTATTAGATCAGGCAGCTTCAAAAAGATTTGTTAAAAATAATGACTAAGAAACTGCCAGGATATAGCAACCACATCTGCCAAATGTACTGGTTTCTAAACATCAGTGGCATCAGATGAACCCAGATTTACACAGAAGAATGTTACTACCTGTTCTGTATTTTATTTCCAAAGGCAAGGGGACTGTCAAACTCTGCCAGCTATGAGGATGTACTGCTGGCTCCCTGGCAAACTGAACAGGTGCCAATGAGGGCAAGTTAAGACCAAAAAGCACTGAGTGCAGAATGTTTCACCTAACATCTGTGACAGAGGTGAGATGGTCAATATTTATTCAACCACAGATGAAGGTAAAAAACCCACAAGGTTCTGTGACCTTTAATGAAGATATTCCCTCTCTCTCTCCCCCCCCCCCTTTTTTTTTTTTTAAAAGACAATTCTCCTGCAGAAGGCAGAAAGGTCCTTGGTCTATCCTGCATCCTTTGCTAATTGTGAAAGATTGTTTCTCTCCCCTTTTCCTTCTGCAGTGACAGCTTTTGCTCCAGCCAAACATTTTCACCTCCTGCCCACAGTGTCTGCTCCAGCACTGCTCCTTCCAGATAAATGAGCTCTTCCTTCACATTAATCATCCCTAATGAGGCAGATATTCTTTCTGTGTATTCACTCCCTCCTTAGCTCTTTTTGGATCCCAATATGGAGGCCCTTCATTGTAACCCCTTAAAGGGAGGCAATTATATCAGATCACGAATTTTATTGATGCTTTAATGTGACTCAGACAGCAAGAGGACAAGAATGATGTAGTAGTGAACAGGGGGAGTAAAGGATAAACTTTTGCTTTCAGGAATTGCAACACCAAGTCACATCTATCCTTGCTTTAGGATAGGTGCAATGAACTAAGTTGGACTGTTGCCTAGCTTCCTTTATAGGGAAAAATAGCTTCTTCCCATCCCTTCTGCTGTTCATAGTTGGGAAAAGCAACACCTTTCACACAAGATTTACCTTTTATAATGGCAGATATCCATCTTTGGTTATTTTTTTGGTACCATATACTTAGCCTTATGACAGTAAGTAAAGGAAGGTGGCTGCTTTTGAGCAGGTACTCCACATGGCAACTACCATAAGCCTGCATGTGCTTAAGCTGGGCAGGAGGGAAGCAGAGAATGCAAGTCCTGTACCTGTATGTGAATAGTCATACATGTTGTCATCTCTCAACCAAATTTATGAGGAGAGTTTTATCCTTGACCATCCTGTGCCTTCAATTGTCCTTGATCTCAAACAATCCTACTCAGCCAACTTCCCACCCAGACATCTTTAGCCTTCACCTCTTTGTGATGCTGGACATTTCAAGATTCTTTCTTATAAAGAATAAATAATTTCAAATTAATTATGGATTTTTCTTAAAACACTCAATTTAAAAAAACTAATAATATATACTTAATCCCATCTTCGTGGTATTAAAGATGACCTCTTGAAACAGGTAACATGATGCTTTGAAACTCTTGAGACTGGCTCTGTAGGGCTTTAGGGAACTGGAGCTTTATTAAAATCAAGTTCTTAATACAAGTGTTCTCTACACTAGAATCAGGAATCTTAGTTCCACCTGGGAACTACCCCACTGGCTGCAATAGTAAACCTGTCCCAGGGCTTCAGAAAATAACTTTCTGGTTTTATATCTGTTCTTGGCAGGGGGATGAGGAGGCTGAAGTTTTCTGTACAAATTATTTATTTTTTCCCCAATCTCAAGCAAAAAAACATATACACTTCAATAATTTAACCATTTTGTTTCCGCTTTCTCTAGTTAGAATCTCTGAGTCAAGGTAACAAAATCCAGAAGAGACTCCTAACATTTTTGGAAGCTCTCAAGACATTCAAAAGTAGCCCTTGGAGACCATAACCTTAAAGGGTAAAAAATAGAATGCTTTGTCTAACTTTCCACAGATCTTGTCTTATCAACACATGCAGATTGCCTGTCTCAGTGGAAAAGGGAAATTAAATCTCCATATGGAGTACCATGGCAATTTCAGGCAGTATCATTCCTGGATTTTACTAACCTTGTTGATTTCAGTGGTAAAGAAGTCCTCCAAGTAGAAGAGTTTTGATGCAAGAAAAAAAAAAAATCATCTTGAAGATACTCAATCCAACAAAATCCAATTCACAAATGGCAGCCAGTCAACTGCCTGCAACCAACTTCTTAAATACTATTCACACAGACCTGTGGTACAAATACCTCACTTTTTGCAATCCACCTTTAACACAAAAGATTTGCCTCAGCCTGTGTAAATTGGCAGTATTATCTGATACTTAGGCAGCCTTTAACAGAAACAAGTGTTCAGGGTTTAGTTTGATCTTTGTGTGAAAATGGCTAGAAAAACTACATTATAATTTCCAGATTTTGCTATATAGTGGAAATGTGTGAAGTCATGTATATAAAGTGCTCTCTAATAATTCCTTACTCTATGAGCTATAACCTCACTTGTGATAAAAGTGTTTGAAATCAAGTTAAGGCTTAAAATACTTTTGCAGTTTCAGGTGTAACAGAAGGTAGATTATGGAGAAGATCTTCCTTCTGCTTTCTGAGTCTCTACAAAACAGAGGCCACACTCCCTATCCTTTCATGGCAGAAATAATTCCTAAGCAGCACAGACCTAGGGCTTGCTTTCCTTTCTTGAAGTTTTTTACCATAGCATGTAATTCTGATTTCAGCTGATTTAGGTGGGTGTATGTGAGAAGATAACTGGGCCTCTATTGTCTCTAAACATAATGTCATTACTACATTAGTTTAACTAGTAGTGCTTCCTGGCAAATGTCTCACACTTCTGCAGGGACATTTAGGAAATACTTAGCTCAAAAAAAAAAAATTAATTAGACATCTGCTCTTCCCTATGTTTACACTGCTTTGTTGATCTGCTTTCTCAAACTACTGGCACATACAAATAATTTCATTTTCCTCTCCTATATTCCGCAATAACTTCCCTCAAGGTTCAGCCCCAGTTTGCTCATAGCCCAGTGCTCCTCTGCTCCTCCTTAATCCTTCTGCTTCATTTCTGTCCTTCCTTTTCATCGGTAATGGATCATCATCCATGTATTTCTCTTGTCTCCACTCACCCAGGTAAGAAGCATGTCAGCAGTGTAGAACACTGTAAATGTTAAAGGGCTATATAAATGTTTTGAAAACTCCTTTAGGGGAAAAGAGGGAAATTTTCCTCCAGCTGAGCTTAATAAGATGATCTTGCAAACAATGAGATGAATTAGTTTTATATTATACCCTAATAATATATTCTAAATTTATTCCCAGCACTCTCATTCCTACAAAGGAATACAATAACAGTGGATCACCAAGCTTTCACTCTTTTTTTGACAGAGGAATCATCCATCTCTGTTCTGTATCTATCCCAACAGATTTGCGCACAAGCATGGGCTCACTGAAGCTTTGTCACGGTAAAAGGTAAAGATCAGAAAACAGTGCTGCAAGGTAATTTTGTTTTAAAAAAAAAAAAAAAAAAAAGATGAGGGCCTGCCCTACCCTTATGCTGAGTTTACAAATGAGCTTACTTGATTCCTTGAAAAAAATATCCTGAAATAACAAATTATTAAAATAATCTGGAATAATAATTTACTGAAATAATAAATTAAACTTAATATGATAGGTAGTTTTCAAAGACTCGGGAAGTCGATTTAAAGGTCACTAATGGAAGAACAGAAAGCCTTGTACTAAGGCATCTATATTCCTCCCCATGAATTAATCCACCTTGCACACCTTCCATGTCGTGTTCTGTGGATCAGCTAGTTTCATTATAATGATATAACTAGGAATAACAGAGTTAAAATAAAGGAGAACAAGTCCAATCACCTGTTCAGCATCTCCAGTATCTGACCAGTGCCCAAAGCCTGAAGCAGCATTGTTTGACATGATGAAGACACTCCAAAATAAGGGCTCCCAGATCCTTTCTAAAAATGCAGTGTGGGATAGAGTCAGACCACATGCTTGAATTAGAACACACTGTTACATATAATCAATGTAAATGTGGGGAGAAACTGGCAATTGTATGATAAGATGAGGTTTAAATTCCTGGGGAGGGAAGTGAAGGAAATTTCAACCTGACTATTTACACAGCAACTTATGTGGACTAAGGGGAAAGCATTGGTTATTCTATATCACTTTTGGAGCTTCAACTCTGCTTGAATATATCCAGTTAACATTTATTCAGCTGAACATGATGACAGCTGTGTTAAAAAAAATCTCAGATCTCAGTAGAGTGACAGTACTTGGGGAAAAAGTACTAGCCTGGAAACAGCCATTCTGGGCTCATTTCACTTTTTCCAAGTGCAGGAGAAATTAAATTTAGGGGTGTTGTATTTGCTGCTACTACAAAAAAATGCCAAAGTGTTTGAACAAAGAGAGTTCCAAAGGCTTTCTGGGAGTTCACTGGCTTGGATGTTGTTCCTTGCTGGAATATGTGACAACAGACATCAGTCACTGCTGCAGATATTAACACAGCAAGCCAACCCAGAACTGCATGCACTGATTCTTCCTTTGCTTTCAGTGCAAACCACTGTCTAAGCAAGCCTAAACAAAGACTAGAAGCACAGTGTTTCCCTTGCATTGGGACTGTGCATTGTTCTTAGGTTATCTTCTGGAAGAATGAGGTTTCTTTCACCTCAAAGTGCAGTTTTGTGCAGTGCATTTTGGTTTATCAAAGAAGTTTAGCAGAATGTAAGTGTACGCAATCCTTTTGCTTCTTAAAGACTTCTACCATCTCTTGGCTATCATGACACCCAAGCCAGTGTCTTCAGGATTTTCCGCATTTCAAGTATCACTCAGCTCTTCCATTTCTGATTTGTTAAGGGCAACCTGCAGGGCTCAGCAGGACTCAAGATGTGAAAATACAGGGCTGTAGAGATCCATTAAACTGTAAGGAGGATCCTTCATGAGGTACAGCCATCTGACAGTTTAAAATCTGTACATGGGAAATTTTGGAGAAGCAAATCCAGAAATTCTGCAATTCTGTTAGAAATTACTTCTTTGGGGAGTGCCATCAGTGGTCCGTCAGGGTTAGGGAAGCAAAAATGGATCACCAGAGGAAACACTGTGCACAATCACTCAAGTCTGCCCCCTTCCTTCCCCACCGCCGCGCACGACCCCGCCAGCCCCACCCCACCCCACAGCATGCGACT